>JASGAT010393952.1:1057-13519 GCA_030220025.1 Chelon auratus | reverse complement strand
CTATCTATCTATCTATCTATCTATCTATCTATCTATCTATCTATCTATCTATCTATCTATCTATCTCATTCAGGGCCTGTTCAGACAGTACCGTTGAAGCTAATCAGTTTCAGTTCAGACTTTCTGCCGTATATTTTGCTCTCCACCAGGTTATAAATCTGGTGTCTGTGTCGACATTCCTGCGATGGTGTTGTGGTAATAATTCTTTTCACGCCAACCAGAATTTATTTTCAGCCTGAGCTGTAGCACCAGAGACGAGGAAGACTAGGAGTATGTTACAAATGTAACTAACGTTCTGTGAATTCTGGCAGTCATGAAGAATAAAATAAACCCCAGGAAGCAGCCATGAAGCCTGACCCAAGTCAAGGACAAACATGGATTAACAAGCGGTGTGGCTTTTAGTCACTGGAGAGTGCTGGAAGAAGAGGAGGGACTGGGGGATAATAGGATGAAGGCAAATAAAACAAATTAAAACAACAATGTAAGCAAAAAAAAATAAAAAAAAGAAGTTCTTTATTAAATATGACACAAAGGTATAATCTTGTATGTGTAGCATGAGATAAACTGGACAGTCTTGAATAAAACTGCTCCTCTGGGTTCAACATCAGATTCATTTGGCATCAAATTGATTTAACAGCGACTCGTTGTCTATTTACGGCTCCTCTCTTTAGTCTGTGACATTTGACCTCGTGTGTCCTTGTGGTTTATCCACTGGAGTAATCATTTTGGCTGTGAACAATCAGTCATCAGCTTTGTTTGAGGAGCGGTTTATTTTTGCCCGGCAGATTTGTCTTTGGAGGCCAAACCAGGAAGAGATGATGTCATGATGGCTATCGCTTACAATGCTCCCGCCAGCTCCAGATGTACCGACCTCCTCCTCTCCTGAGGTATGACCTCAGCCTGGGTGTACTTAGGGAACATCTGCTTGATGATCTGGTTAGCAAGAATCAAGTCTGATCTGATGCAAGATGTGACAATGGAGAGAGAGTTGCTGTGTGGTTTAGAGAGAAACATTTCATCTGCGTTCTTGCACCATAAAGTGCGCCAACTTCTACACCTTGATTCACTGTGAAGTCACCTTTGACTTGTTTTTTATTTTACTCTGGAAAATGTGGAAATTCAAAATAGATCATGTTTTAATTAAATTATTGACCCTCACATTCTTCAGCACTGTGTTAGACGACCAGGACAGCTCAGTCTTTACTTGACGTTTCATAAAAAAACACTGGATGTGATTTGAAGGCCAGAGAAAAGATAATGCATTGACTTTATATTAGGATTACAGAATTTCAACCAATCCGATTCACAATAGCCTTCAGAAAATCAACCTGCTCCAGAGATGGGGTACAATTTTCGGTTGAATTTGGGATGTTTGAGCTATTTTACATGTTTTCTGTGCAGCATCTGTGTTTTTGTTTGCACAAGGGTTTGAATTGTAAAAAAAGACGCCATATTTTCACTTTTTCTTAAAACTTTGTAGGGTCATTTGTTGTTTTAATACTGATATACCACTGCCGGTCCTATCTGATTAAACCACACACACAGTCCCGGTGAACAGATTAGCTTTGTATGTGCAACCCAAACAGACACATGGGAACCCCAAATTTAAGAAAACCATATTATGGGTCTTAAGTGTCTGAGCAAACAGTGTGTTTCTCTTCAAACATGTGTTGTTTTCCCATAATGTAGTGCCAAGAACCTGTTTATTTAATACAAATATTCATGAACTCAGATGTGGACTGACACAAATAAATGACAACTTTGCTGCCTGCAAATAAAAATATTAAACATTACATTTAAAAATTAATTAGAGTAGAGGTTGTACATCAGCTTTTACAAAAAAGTGACATGAATAGGAGAAACTTGTTCAGTCTTACCATGTAGATGTCACTCCTGGTATTTATTAGAAGTACTTACGCCAGATGATAGTTTTAAAGCAACAGATTGACATCTTGTGTAATAAGTTGTTTTCTTACCGAGAGTTCAGTAAGAATATGAACACAGCTCTCATGTTTACAGACTACAACCGGCAGCTGTTCAGCTTAGCTTAGCACAAAATGTCCCTGTTGTAAATCAAATTTGCTTACCAACAGTAAAGGTGCTGGTAGTCAAATGTTGTTGTAGCTCATTTGTATAACGTGTAAAAAAAGAAAAAAGTGAAAAATGGCTAGTTGTAGTTGTATGGGGGGTGTTTCCCGTTGTGAGTGAGTAATGACTTCCTGGAGAAAAAAAAGTTGCTGTTTTGCTTTCGCCTACTTGTCAGTTTTAAACTTTGCTTTTGGTGATAAATGAATAAAAAAGAAATTTTATGTTAATTAATTCAGTCTGGAGTTCTCTCTCTAAGCTAAGCAATGCTAAGCCAATGGTGCAAGAGAGGTATTGACCTCAAATGTTTCCAAAAAAAACTGTACTTTTCCTTTCAGGTACAACTGAAAGCTTGAAGCTATGAATAAGCCTTTTTTATTTTCTGACAAATTCTACCTTCGTAACTGCAGCTGTGACCTTTTGTTCAGGTGCAAGTTTGGACCTTTCTTGAAACCTTTGGTGCAAACCAAATCTTACAAAGGACCGTGCTGCCAAAACATGCTGAATGAGATCTGTTTCGTCACATTTCGTCTCACGAAGGAAAAACTGACAAAACATTTTCTGTGAAATATGTGACAACTCGCACTTACCAACAAGCCTTTGCTCAGCAGCTGAGCTCGGAGAGATCTTCTAACGTACAGCATGTCGAGCACAAATTCATTCAGCAAATGGAAAGGCCCTGGACTGTAACTCATATTAGGTTTAAAGTGGAATACCCCAGGGTAATTTAGGGTGATGCAGTTAAATTTAACTTGCATGTGTTTGTGGAAAGAAAGGAAATTCATGTAGGTTGAAATATAAAGGACTCACAGCTCATGGATCTGAAGACTTTGGTGTGGTGAATAAAGGACTAAAACTTGTGAGGGTGCACCTGTATAGCGAGGGACAGTTGGCCAAGATACAGGTGCACCACCATATGTGCTGCCCTGAACAAACTTGTGTCAGCAGTTGTATGAAGTTCAACATGTCACCACCCCCTTTGGCAAAATGAGCTGTGGCCGCTTTGACTGACAACTGCGCTATCTAGGGTTAACCCTCGCAACTAACAAGTGACTGTGACAGCTGCTGTCAGACTCTGACACTTCGACTCAATAAAACCAGAGCAGACCACCCTCCGTACTGAGCTCAGGGAATCTCTTCTCTGAGGGTGAACAGAATTATATGTGTGTGCAAGTGTGGAGGGTGGGGGTTGCAGACACAGTGTCATTTTACACACTGGGTTTAGGTTGGAAATACGGCATTGTCTGGCGAGAGGTCTGGTGATCAATCTTCTAAAAGATCTATGAGCGTCAGAGACCGTATGAATGTCTGCTGAGCTTGCTTGTCATCAAAACAACACATGTAAGGAGCCATCTTGACCATAAAAGTCCCACACTAGTGAGGCTTCAGGTGGTGCCACCCTCTGATTGGTGCATCCTCTGTCTCTGTGCAGTAAAGGTAGGAGAGGTAAACCAAGAGCCCCTGGAGACAGCAATCAAATATTACCACCCGAGACATTATTTCTAGAAGGACTTGCAAAACGCCGTGCCAAATGAGCCACCCATTTGAAATGCGAGCTGGCCTGATGCACTGCTGCCATGCCTCGCATTGCTGCAAAAAATTCGATGGCGCTGCCAAGAGCACTGGGATGGCGAAATGAATTGCATGCATGGAGGAGTGTCATCTACACATGTGTGTCAGTCATCGTTAAGCGTTTCAACCCCGTGCTAATTCATGGAGCTAATGTTGTAATCAATCCTAACCCATGAGTCCACTCTTCCTCCGTCTGGTTAGAGACAGGCAGCTCTCCAAGGTTTCTAAATGGCTCCCGCTCTGTGTGAACCCTGACCTAATAGAGCCTACTACAAAGTGCTTCAAATGTTAATGTCCTGTCTACACATCTTACAGAGCAGCATGTTGCCTTTTGGGTTGAGGAAACAGGGGGATACCTGACTGTTTCAAGAGCTCCTCTTCTCTGCACTGTGCTTCAGAGCTGGACTTCTAATGAAATATTAAGGTGATGAGAATTTTTTGAGTTTTCAAAACTTAAATATTGCTGCAGGAGGATTTTTGTGAGATTCATAGGACCAATAGCCCACAAAACTATCCATCTTACCAGCTATGTGCTTGTGGCTGATCCACAGAGATGCAGACCATTCAGTGTCCTGTGAGGAGCTACTGGCAGCTAAGGTCGTCTTTTGTCAAGTGTCACTCCTAAAAGTTCCTTTGATGTGCAAATTTTCCTTACCAAGAAGCCAAGTACTGTCTACCGACATGCTAACTACATCAGTGTCTACACTGATTGCTTGCTTGCTTTCAAAGCTACTCAGACTGCAGATTGTTGTGCTTTGTCTATGATATGTAGATAGCGACAGACAGATGCGTCGTCCAATCACCTGCCAAGTATTCTTCTTAAAGGGCCTGCTGTCTGTGATGACTCTCAGTCATCCAGGTCATGGTATGTATGGTATGTTCATGGTATATGAAAAAAAAAACAAAGCTGAGAAAAAGGTATCTGGATCTGTTTGTCTTGTCTTGAAGACGTATCACCTCTCATCAAAATGGATTCTTCAATTTTAAATGAGTGGTGGGGGAGTTAAGGTTATTGTTAGGAACATCTCCAGGTCATGCCCGTCTAAAGCTCACATGACTTGTGTCACAGGGCCTGTAGTCATATAGAAAAGAAGAAGTGGTTAAATGTCTTCTAGGAAATTCAAACATGTCCTGTTGCATTTGATTTTGCTGTTTTTGCTTTAACATGTCTTCCCTTTCCAAAAAGTAGCAACCCACCTAATTGAAGTGAAAAATACAAAACTAAAAAGCTTTTCAGTCTGTTATTAACTTTAAACCCCTTGAACACTGCCAGTTGTGGATGTCGTTAGGTCCAGCTCAGGCCTATCAATTGGCCAGACGTAACCTACAGGTTGGTTTTCTATCCATAAGGTGCTTAAAGAGGAACTACCATTTTTTACAACCTGGACCTTATTTCTGATTGTTTACTCACCCATATAACTTTGGTGTAATTTTTAGTCCTTTGGAGGATATTTAGCTCCAGTGGATTGCCACGTATATCCATATAGTGGGAGTGACTGGGGCATCGAAACGCAGCCTCTTAATAACGCATTATCTGCCGCGAAACTCGTTCATTTCACCAATATTTTGTTATGATACGCTAGTGCTATTAGCTGTTGAGCCTGCAGAAATAAGGTCTGGGTTGTAAAAAAACGGTAGTTCCCCTTTAATGTCTCCAAATTGCAGCCAGACCACATGACACCAGGAAACTCTTCAGTCTGAATTAGTGAAATACTCAACAAAAATCTATTTTGGTCTAAGATCTACTATATCTCCTCGCGTTTGAGTATATAAGTGACCTGAGGTTGGCTCAAGAATTGAAATGCACTGTAAGAGTGTAAGAGATGGGAAGGGCCAGATCCCTTTGTAAGCTTTTTATCCATCAGTAGTTGGTGTCCTGCAGTGTGATGGCTCAACAACGGGGCCTGTCATCTAATTGAATCCACGTTGAGCTCTCAGTGAACCAGTCCAAGGATAAAGAAATAACAGCAACCTCTCTGTATCTGTTCAGAATATGTATGAGCACTGTATATTCCATGTGAATGATCAAAGTGAGATGTAGCCATTACAGTATCAACTGTCAGAGTCATTACCACGACAAAGGAACCTCTGTATAAACATTTGGCTGGTTTCCTTGCCACTAATACAATAATAAGTACATAAGCAAGGTAAATAAGCAATGGTAATTGATTTTCATTTGTAGCGCTCACATAGTCTCAATCCCAGCCAATGCCTGAGTGAATTTGTAGGATGCAAAATGTAATTAGCTTTGTGTTAGCCGCAGATAATGCAAATATTTGCATTTTGTTTGCCTTAAACTGCATAAAGAGAAGATGGCCGACACTCCTTAACCAGGAAATCAAATTTGCCAACAGATCTTTTGGCAGTCTTGTTTTCTGCCTCTCCCATTAGTTCACAGAGAAGATTCTGGAGAGTTCTGGGGGTCCACAGTGATTACAGTTTACACAGCAAAATGTGATAGAGCTGTAGCTACAGCAAATCATGGATGAAAATGTGCAATTTATAAGTTTAGATTAAACAATAAAAGTGGCACCTATTTTGTGGGACAGTATTTAGTATCAATATTTATTAATTCATTCTTTCATTATCAATAGCTGCTTATCCTTACAGGGTTGTGTGAGTTAGGGTTAGGGTTAGGGTTAGAGAGACCATCCCAGCTGGGCAAGAGGCGGGGTACACCATGGACAAGTCGTCGGTTCATCAGAAGCCAGCACAGAAAGACAAACAACCATTCATACTCACATGCGCACCAACAGCCAATTTAGAATTACCAAATTACCATCAGCAAGCACATGTTTGTACTGTGGGACGAAGCCTGAGCACCTGGAGTAAACCCATGCAGGCACAGCCACAGGGGGAACATATGAACTCCTGTGAACGCCTTGAAACATGATTTATGGTGCATTCACACTGCAAGCTATAGAAGCTGCAGCTCGGTCAGCGTTGCCGGCGGCATTGTGGCAGAGTTGCCGTTGGAGAGTCACTCAAGCGCTCGGTGTCTTCATCAAAGCCAGGTGAACAGGTGAAACAACAACAAACAGTTAAAGGCAGGCCGGCTTTCATGTCTAGCGTCTCACCTGACTCGTGACAACAAGTCAGATGTCAGCTTCATATGCTGATTTTCAGTGTTATATTTTTCCATGTAGCTGGTTTATATACAGTCCGGTAATCCTTATTTCAATGCGTAATAGACCTATTTCATGAGCTCAGCTACTTTAAACAGTATAAATGGTCTTAGTCTGGAAAAAAACGACATAAACCATAAAATTTAAGTGGTATTGTTGTTTCCCTATGAAATGTTTTGACTTAAACGCACTAAACAGGATAAAATGGAGTAAAATCCTACATTTCAGTGTAGGCCTATACCTAAAAATGCACCTTGTGATTTTTTCACCACAGAGAGAAAGTGCATGTGTACACTCAACATAAAAACCCAGACAAGATTATCTTAATTAGAGCATTACAGGTTGATACATTGTCATAATGAGATAAAATGCCATAAAGCCTGATAAAGTCTGTATAAACTCAGTGGGGTCCAGGGCTATAAATGTATGTGGTCTAGTGAACGTGCAGCTGCCTTGTGTGTTTGTGTGTGGGTGTGTGTGTGTGTGTGAGAGAGAGAGAGAGTGTGTGTGTGTTTGTGTGTGTGTGATCGAGGGAATCTTCTGACAACAATTTAGGGGAGTCTACGTACTACTCCTACCCATCATCTTCCTCCTCATCCTCGTCGTCGTCGTCGCCGCTCCCTCCCCCCTCCTCGCACTGTTTTCCCAGATTTATTCACGTGCGGCTCGCTCCCGCCTCACTCAGACATTCTGTCGCCAGCGCTGTGACGTCACCTGCGCCAGGAGCCTCCTCCGCTCCGGACGTTTCCCTCCGCCTGTCTCCGAGGTAAACTAGTCCCTCTCACCGCGGCAACCCTGAACCTGACAGGAAATACTGTTAGTGCCTTTTTCTTTTTTAGAAAAATAAAAATAAATGAATAAATCACATGAGTGAAGGGTTTAATAAAACCCATGTTATCTGACCCCGTGTTTCCTTATCAGTGTTAGAATTTAAACTGTAATAAACCTGTGCAATATTTACCTTAATACCTGACGTATATGTTAGTGAATATTATTTTTAGAGCAAAATTTGTAACTTTTTATTGTCAGTAGAAGTGCTTTTTGTAAGACCTGAAAGGTTTCACGGTTCAGTGTGAGATTACTGTGTTTCCTTTCCTTACTTCCTCACCTCTGATGAGATAAATGTAAATTTCTTAAGAAGTGACAAGTAGTTCTGATTCCTCTTAAAATTTTCTCATGCACATGCATGGACTGATATAGCTCACTGGAGGAGGAAATGACACTTCATGTCCTCTGCACCTGCTGCTCTGTCTGAAGGCTATTTTCATGCATTATCATGCAATATTAATGAGATGGCCTGAAAAACTGTTAGTTTTACTCTTGACATTGCAACATTATGCAGATGAAACGCCTGCATGAGGTCTGGGAGGCTGCGACGGGTGGCATGTGGAAGCATGCTCCCAGTGTGCTTACCCTGCTCTTGGCCGCTTTTGTTCTCCTGACAGAGTAGTGCTTTATCATATCAGAGCAAAGCAAGAGGAGAACTGAGAGGTAGGCTTAACCTGGTGCAGTTCAGGAGTTCACTGCAGACAAATCACAACAAACACAGGGGACTCATTTGTGGTCTAGAACTGCCTAGAAATTTAAGTTTTGTCCCTTGAGTCCTCATTTAAGATCTTTGTTGTATTTGAGGAGCTGCTACAGTGGGGGGTAAGAGGGGTATTTTGTAATTACTTGTAATACATGCATACATTAAGTCAGATGCACAAATTTCTACAACAAGCAGCCCCTTTTCGTCTTTCGTTCTCTCCAAAATGCATCAAACAAGCAACCTCAGCTGCAAGTGTGCAGCCACAAGCTCACACATCTCTAAAGAAACTCTCCACCGCGAAGTCAGCGAGAAAACACGCATTGTTTTACAGTTACATAATCCATTTACACTCAATGAAGATGTTAGACGTTGTAAAAAAAGAAAAAAAAAAAGAAGAAGAAGAAAAAAAGAAAAGTAGGTCTTCTTGTTGTGGAGGGCTGCATCCAGCGGCGTGATACTGGCGCTCAACGAAGGGTGAGGCGGCTCCGCGACTCACTGACGCCAGGCCGAGCAGACCCAAGTCAGGCAGAGCGAGAGCGCACACAGGAGGAGCCGCGAACAGAGAGGGAGAAAAGAGCCGCAGAGAGGAAAGAAAGGGTAATGTAAACTTTTGTTGTCTTCCCAACACGCTAAATGAAAAGTTTCCCTGTCAGTATTTTCGCTCGTTACTGCGTGCCAAGGCATTGTTTGCAAAGAAGTAGATCCCAGCGGTTATCAGCTCAGCAGTTTCAGTTGGCAGCTTCAAACTTTTTTTTTTTCTTCCTTTTACTCATCAGTGGAGACTCACATTTAGCAGCTTCTCTTTTATTACAGTAATGCGGGTTAACTTGTGTTATAGCTGAGGTTCTTGTAGAAACGTTGAAGAAATGATGCGTTTGCACCCCAAGAAACACCATTAATTCTGCTTAAATCACTCTAAACCATTTATTTACTGCGAGGTATTTTAAGTCCAAACCGTGTATTGTGTCCTCAGCAGAGAATAAAGTAAAGTTTTCTGCTTTTAAACACATAGAATAAGACGTTTTGATTTATTGAGCTGCATGATGTGGATAAATGGGTGGTCTTTTTTGTGTCACACACTTTATCTCAGCTCATCAATGAAGTGGCTAACCTGTAATACAGCAACAAAGGAGGCTCGAGGGCATGTCTTCAGATTGATGTTTTCTTTTTGTCTGTCTAAAAGTCAAAAATATACAAATTACAGTGATATTAAGCAGGAAAAAAAACAGCAAGTCCTTGCTATTTTAGAGGCAAGAAACTGAATATTATGAGTGTCTTCCTTGATTAAACTGCTGAAATGATTAAAGAGTTGTCAAAGGTGTTGATTGAGTTTCTGATGATGGGCTGATTGATTAGTAACTCATTGCAACTCATGGTATGGGACTAATTTGGTTGATTCTGCTGCATGATGTGTATTGATGAGTAGTGATAATAGTTTGGTGTCAGTAAAACCATTTATCAGTGTATAACTAATAAGTAAACATGCTTTACAGTAACCAATCTTAGCCTCTTGCCATTTTAAAGTTGCTGTACTTTTGCACTCATGCTGTTTTCGGCTGCCCCCCTTGTGTGCTTCAGAGGACAGTGTTTAAGTTATGTCAGTGTGTTTATGAATCTGTGTCTGTGCACGGGTGCATGTGAGGGAGATGGAGAAAGAGGGAGAAAGACCTACAGCAGCTAAGGCTAGATCTCCTGACATTATTGAAGATGACATATCAGATTACCCAAAGGACAAGGAATTTGTCCTTGTCCGTGATAGACTTCCAGTTGTTTTATCGTTCTGCATTCTCAAGGTATGCGGCTTCAAGTTTGAAAATTAAACCAATTTTTGTTCGCGGTATTGAATTGAGGGCGAAGCCTCTTAAATGCCATGGGCAGATGTGATTGTCTAATGCTTTTAGGAGGTTAAATCACGTCTTTATACGTACACAATACTGGAATTAAACTACATCTTTGCCTCTGTAAAGCAAACAATGTTTTTACACTATCTATCTATCTATCTAACTATCTATCTATGTAATTGTAGGTTACCAGACACTCACAACAACGGTGAACAATGTCAGAACCTTCCTCTTGCCAGGGATGCACCATGTACTTGATTAGGTGATTGACAGAAAATGTACACCGATCAACCACAACATTAAAATCACTGACAGTGGGAAACGTTTGTACCTGGCATTCATGTGGATGTTACTTAGACATGTACCACCCACCTAGACCAGACCAGATGCCCCCACCCCAATCCCAATAGCAATGGCGCTCCTTGATGGCAGCAGCCATCCCCAGCAGGATGCAGCCTGACACAGACACACACACAAAAACAGTTTAGGAACAACTAAAAAAACATGAAGAACGGCACACGATGTTGACCTGGCCTCCAAATTCACTAGATCCCAAACTGATCAAGTTTCTGTGGGATGCACTGGAACAAGCCTGATCCACAGAGGCCACAACAACGATCTGTTTCCAGACACCACAGGACACCCTCTGGAGGCCCATGTCCATTCTCAGTCACAACGGTTTTGGAGGCACAAGGGAGACCTACACAATATTAGTAATGTGGTCATAATGCGATGCCTGATGGGTGAATATATCAGTTAGTAATTTGTGTATAATAGACCATTTAGTTGACTTTTTCAGATTGCTATTAAACCATATTGAGGACATCAGAAGTAATTGTGATTTCACTGGATAAATACAAACCATCTCAAGTCGTAGCCTTGGTCCCAAGTGTCTGTGCAGTCTGGATAACATAGCCTGCCATGTGTCGGGGTGAGGTGTCCACCCTAACACAACACAAACCCAACACTGAGTGCCAAGCATGTTTGAGATAGCTGCTTGAAAACCCATGTGTTTGCTAGTTATGTCTGCAGCAGTCGTGTGTGGGGACTGGTGTGTCTGGGACGTAAAGAATCTGATCCCAGCTCAGGCCTTCAAAGTGTGGACTGTGCTGTTAACTAGTTGGTGCTTTTTCCCAGTGTTTTTCCGTTGTTAATAGCTGCATTTCACTCACTTGTGTTATTGTGTAATCTTTACTGGGTTCTATGTGTGTGATGGTGTTTGTGAGGACAAGTGACCCTAGTGAGTTCAAGGAGCCAATGCTATGTCTAGTCAGTGAGGGCAGCACCTCATGTCTGACCGTGGTTATTTCAAGCTTTGCTCTGAGACTGTTGTATTGACTTCAGTGACTTTTGACAAAAATCAGCATTTGCTGGCTGCTGGAGCTAACTGTATTCAACTGAATTAGAAAACGTTCAGCTAGTTAATGTATCAGCCTGTATTAGGTTACACCAGACATATTACAGTATGTGCACGTTGGCCAACAATTAGAAAGTAAAGAATTTCCAATGTCCTCCTGAGAGATCTGACAGGTTCAGTTTTCTGCTGTAAAACATCCTGCTTTAAAAACAACATACACTTGTTTCTTCTCAAAGATGAGCTGTAGTTATATATATATATATATACCAGTTGTATCACTAGTATCCTGTAATAGTAATACCTAAAGCTTGCAGCAAGCTCAGGCAATTTTCATCAGAAGAGCTGCAGTAAATTGCATTTACTGTCAAAGCCTGTCATTTATTTCACTGATTAATACCTTTAATCTCTAAAATGAACAAACCCGGTGAAACAGTTGTGAAACAGTTGTATAACTTGTTTTCCAGGGTCCAGGGTTGACTTCTTCAGACTGTTTTTGTGTCTTCAACAGTCCAAACACAAAGGAACGCAACTTAAAACAATATAAAACAGAGAAATATATGAAATCCCGGACTCTTTGGCGTCAGGGCATTGTAAAATCAGCTGATTGATTTAATACTAAAGGGATGTTTTAAAAATAATAGTTCAGCATCGTACTGTACTGGTCTCAACATTTTTAACATCACAAAACCCAACTGGCCTTCGACTGCAAATTTATGTGTCATATTCTTCACAGACGTTACAGTTATTATCTGTATTTGTGGGGAAAAAAAAAAAAAATGTATTTCATCCGTGTAGTGTCACTGTTGGCTCAGTAATGACCCTTGAAGGCACTTAATCTTGAAGTGCTCGTTGAAGAGACCAGATATATGTTCGACTCTCTCTCCAAAACACTCAGTCTGTCTAAGATCTCTGACTTCACCATCACTCTCACTTTCTTCCTCTCTGTCTCTC
>JASGAT010393951.1:539-14149 GCA_030220025.1 Chelon auratus | reverse complement strand
CTGAATGACAAACTATAGCTGGTTAGGTGAGCCAGCTGCTCGACTGGCTAACCCACCCATGTGAAGACGCTGCTTGATGCTATACCGCTATCTGCTCTGCTGCAATTCAGTCTCTGCTGCACCATGATTGATAAGGAAGGTATCAGTTATGTGGTACATGCAAATTAGCTGACTCAGTCGCTACATCCGCTAATTAATAACGCTTGCTATCAAGGACAAAGTTGCAGAAACTTGCTTGTCTCCTCTGATCAGAAACAGCTGACACAAATGCTGCATAGTTCTCGTGTTTTCATTTTATATATATATATATATATATACGCACACACACACACACACACACACACACACACATACCTGTGTATGCCTTTCTGTACAGAGGCTCCCTGTGCTTGCACAGGCTTTCTAAATACGTGGAAGCTAGGTTATTTGTTGATTTGTAAGTCGTAGTTAGGTGTGTGTGAATGGTTGTGTGTCTTAGTGTTGGACAACCTGTCCAGGGTGTGCTCCACCTCTTACACAGTGATGGCTGGTTAGGCTCCAGTCATTCCGAATGTCTTAATATGAGTCACTAATTCTACTGACTTGACCTCAAAATGGTACATAAGACTCAAAGTAGTCTTTGTAAAATGCTGTGACCAGTGGTAGTGTTTGTTCTTTCTGTTGCCTTGCTGAGTTATCTTTCTCATTGAGATGCCTGTGCAGTAACACACACCACACACACACTCACCAATGGGCTCTTAATTTTCTGCTGCGTGCGTGCCAACAGTTGCTGATAAGACGGCACGTTCAGTACTGTAAGTCTACTAACATATTTTCCTGTGTCCGTCTCTCTGTGTCTCCTACAGGGTATCCCTGTGCTCTGGTGTACCGACGGTTCTTGTTCTATCAGTCCCCCACAGTTATCCACTTGTTCCACGCGCTCTCTGGATTGGCTCTAGCAGCATTCAACTTTGGTGAGGAGAAGAGGGAGTTGAAGACTTCAGAGAGATTTCAGTTTATTATGGCATACTTTATGTGTCTAGCATCAATGTGCCAAGCCCTCTTTCTACAAAGGTTTTGTTTAAATGTTTTCTGTTCAGAAAAAGTAAACTTCAAAAAGTTCATTTAGTATGCTTCTGATATTTAACATGTTGATTGCATTTTCTTCTTTATTCTCTATTTTAACATTTGTTTTGGACAGATTTTGTATTCCGCTTAGTACATCCATGTTTACTTGCTAACAGTCTTCCTCCTTCTTTCCTGTGGTTGTATGCGGCTGAATTTCTCAGTGTGCACTTGACAAACGACAGTCTTGAATCTACCCGTCAGAGACTGGATGAAGTAATTGTTTTGAAAGTCCATAGTCAATTTTTTTGTAAACTGCTGGTTGTGTTTATCAATTAATTGAATCACCATTTTGTCAATAAGCAATCGGAAAACTTGTGAAAAATGCCCACCTCAATTTTCAGGGGCCTGGGGGCATGTCATTGAATGTGTTCAAACAGTTCAAAATCCAATATGAGACAAGAAAAGCTACAAATTCTCACATTTGACAAGCTGGAAGCGTAAAATGAACTGCAACAGTTAATGATTAGAATAGCTGCAGATAAATTATTTGTGAACTGACTTGCGTTTGCAGCTCTGGTCCCAGTTGTCCAAGCCTATGAATACAGAAACCTTGACAAAACATTTTGTTTTTTATCTCTTGAACATAACGCCTCGTGGCTGTCTGTCTAAAGGCCAAGCTGACCCTTTTAAATTAGGATGAATCATCAACATTAGTCTAGTCACGTCTGGATTGATGAGGAAGTAAATGTGGCACTCTGTCTATGCCAGCAGGTTTGTCTATTGGAGACTGACATGAAAGTGAAACTTACTCTTGTCTGATATAATTTCGGTTCCAGTATGTAAGCTTACACAGAGAGCCGCAACTAATGATTACATCGATAACCTGCCTATTCCTTTCACGCTTTGATCAGTCAATAAAATGTTCAAACCTTTTCAAATCAAACCTTTCAGCCCACGGCGATGTTTTCAGATATTCAGTTCACCGCTGTTCAGTTTAGAGCTGCAAATATTTTCTTGAGCAGTCTGATTAGATTTTCTTGTGCCGTGGTAAATTTATGACATTTTTCAATCATTTCTGACAAAAAACAAAAACAAAAGAACAGACAAAACTCTCAATAATGAAAATAATCATAAATTGTAACTCTATTTCACTATCATAAAAGTCACAGAAAACCAGTAGCAACTGAAAGACTTATTGTTTCATCCCCACAGTAGAGTAAACCTATCTAAACTAAATCTGGTAACAATGATGTTTACCTGTAGACAGGATGACTGGATATGGTTTCCTCATGGGAGAGTTGCACGTTAGAGTAAACTCAAACTGCCAACATTGATTTCTTTCTCTTTCCTTTACTCTGTTGTTGCTGCACTTGGATTTTACAGCAGGTCTGTAGCTTTATCTTTTTAAGTCGGATATATTTGGTGTCACGTCCAATCCTTCAGGTTATACTTTACAGCACTCACCATCTTGCCCACCCCCATCCCTTCTGTGTCCGTCTCTTTTCCCAGGCTCTCAGCTCTATCACTCCGTATTATGCGTCCTTGTCCAGTTCCTGATGCTCAGGCTCATGGGGAGGACGGTCACAGCTGTCCTGAGCAGTTTTACCTTTCAAATGGTGAGTTTTCCCTGGTGTTTCTTTTTCTTTCCTCTCCTTGTTTTCCATGATGCCATGTTTGGATGCAGATTTACGTTATAGTTTTAGCTCCCGATGGTCAAATGCCTGTAGCCTTGCATCTGGTTTTTGCATCAGCACTTGTCTTAAAGGGGCTTGTAATTGTGTGATACAGTCACATGCTGGAGCAGTGGTTTTAAAAAATGAAAATCATGTGCCTGCTCAATTTTCATTTTTTAAAATGGCACTTCCTGTGAATTCTCATGGTAACTTTTCTTTCTCCCTAATGTTTTCTGCGACGCTGAACCATGATTATATTTGCTACTGGATGTTTTGGTTTTTCATTTCCTGCCTCTTCATCTTCCCGTAGATATACCTGCTGGCAGGGTATTACTACACAGCAACAGAGGAGTATGACATCAAGTGGACGATGCCTCACTGTGTCCTCACACTTAAACTTGTTGGTGAGTCGATTATGGCTCGCTTTGCTTGTTAATTAAATCCAGTAGTTGTTTTTTCATTGTGTTTGACTCAGTATCTTCCCGTTAATGCTGTTGCCGCCTCCCTCTGTTGTTTAGTAATTAACACTGATAAATCAGCTCCTCATGCTTTAAGATGTGTATTCAAGTGATCATGACAGCATTAGCCGCCTTAACATAGTTTCTGACAGCAGCTGCATTTTCTGATTACAGGTTTGTCATTTGATTACTATGACGGCGGGAAGGAACCAGTGAGTTGGCTGATCTCTTTTGCTTTTGCGTGTTTGATCACTGATCAATATATTGATATTGTCTGCTTTAGATACTGTTCTTAACTGTTGGAGCAGGTTTCCATACAGTTTATCGTTGTCTCTTGTGGGGGTTTTTTGTTTGTCTTGTACTGAACTAATGTAGTTTACATTTTTGTATCACATCTTTAACACTTTGAGTCCACTATCACAGAAAACAAAAGGAAATCTGCAAACCATCTTGGGTTAGAAATGAGGACCATCATTTATTTTGCTTTATTTTTTTACTTGGAAGAAAACTATGGATTAGTTTTCTTTTCATTAACTGTCACTTCTGCTCTGTAAGCACATATTCAAACAGATATGTAGGAGGGCGTGTTTTTGTTACTTTAAACCAAATAGACACCACCAGACTGTTACTCTGCATCAAACAGCAACGTCAAATTAACACCACAAGTTGACCATGGCTCGACTACATACTGTAGGTGTTACAATCATATGTTCTGTTGGGAAACCTTTGGTCCTGGCATTTATGTGGATGTTACCTAGATACATACCACCTATATGAACCCTGTTGCTGATCAGGCAAACCCAACCAGTTGCATTAAACTATTAAAACAGTCAAACAACTGGCTAAAGGACCCCCAGCAAATTAAAAGAATCGTAGCAGGTGGCTTTGTGCTGGTGATGAGCTGACCTAAACCTCTGCCGTCCTCGTTTTTATATGAAGTTTCAGTCAGCTCAGACACTATAATGGTATAGCAAAATTGTTATTGTCATATGACCCCAGCACCACTAAATTATCTGCCATTCACTGAATTATTTCAGTTTGCCAGTCTTTAAATGTTTGATTATATAACGCTATAAGGCTTTTCAGTTGAGCATCTTTAACTTTTCCTCATTTTTCCATTTAAGCCTTGTTTACACCTTCAAATACATGTCCGCGTGGGCCTTGAAATTACAGCTATTACCACATAATTCTGTATGAACGTCTCAGTTATGTCATGAGGTCTTGTTAATCTGACATGCTACAAACAGTCTTCATCACAGGAGTTACATTGTTATGGAAAATTCAGTCAGTCAACTCTGATTGGCCCGGGGCACATTTGCATGGAGACACAGGGGGATGATACAAATTCAGAACATCACCGTACATCACCGTCAATGAACCACATGTTTGTTTTTTGTGACGGAATCACCCACTTTGGATTCAAATTCATTTGTTAATTCTTCTTCATATTTATTTATTTATTTAGTTAGTAAGTACAAGGCTATCATTACCAATGAGCAGACGACACAGAACAGAAGACTCTGCTTGCGAAAGAGCACAGAAGTTGAGGAGGCGGTCCTTAATGTGACCCAGAATGCACTGTGTGTTCACACTGTTGAAAGAATGTGGTCACAGACTCCTCCAAGCTCAAGATAAATGTAAAGGCAAAGTCTATGGTGTAGAGCACGGGTGGGCAATTATTTTTCCCAAAGGGCCACATGAGACCAATGAACTTTTAAAATATAAGCAAAATTTATTTAGTTATTTAACTGTTATTCTATTAGCATGATTTTTTTTTTAAATGACCATATATAATATTTATATTGGCTAATACTACTGTATATTAAATAAATTATCATTCATTCGATTCTGACACAAAGACATAGTAGCTCTGTACCAGTTACCAGCGTTACTACGTCTTTGTAACCAGTTAGCAGACCAGTTAGCAGACAACGGGCTAAACCGGTTAGCCTACTGTTCCATGGTAGCACACAGGGCTAACAGAAAACTTGTATGAATGACAACACCACTGCAGCTAAACACAACTCTGTTAGCATACATGCTAATATACAGACACACTCAAAGTGAACGTTAGCCAAATAACAACAGCATGTTTAACACAGCATTAGCATGCTAACTTAGGACACCACGCAAAAAAAATGTGTTTTCAGTATTTTTTTTATTTATTTATTTATTTATTTATTTATTTTTGTGCAGCTAGCATATCTAGAGACATGGTTACCTGAGACACCACTGTGTTACATTATCTCATTTTAATTATTATAATTTTTGTTGTACTTTTAACTGAGTTTTTATCTCTTATCTTTGTACACGCGTATAAATCTACTCATCATTAACGTTATCACTCAGATGAATGCCGAAGGTCACGTAGTACACTCAAACAGCCTTAAGTTAAACGTCCGTTAATGAGGTAGTTTAACTTCAGGCTGTGTTCAGTGTTAAGATTTTGTACAAACATTGGGGAGGAAAAAAATTAACTTACAGAAATCCTCAGTTTATCAATGTGTCTTTAAAAATATATTTTATGTCCGATTCAGTTTTCCTCCTCCTTGCTGCTCTTCTCTCTCTTCATTGTCTTGTTCTTTCCTTCTGACTTTCAGTCTGAGCTGACTTCAGAGCAGAAGAAAGCAGTCCTGCCATCTGTCCCCTCGCTGCTCGAGGTGTACGGCTTTTCCTACTTCTATGGCGGTTTCCTGGTGGGCCCCCAGTTTACAATGCGCAGCTACCAGAGACTGGTGGCACGGGAGCTCACCGACTGCCCTGGAAAGCCTCCCAACAGGTAAAAGAGTGCGGAGAATTAGGGTTGATGAAGCCACTTGAATCTGTGTTTAGGAAGTAACTTCCCAGTGTCACAACCTTTCCAATAACCAAGTCACTCTCTTCATTAATCCTTATGTTTTCCTTTGTTTCTTTTAGTGTAATACCTGCTCTGAAGAGGTTTTCTCTGGGTTTTCTCTGCTTGACGATATACGCAATATTTAGTCCATATTATCCAGACAGCTACTACTTAACAGATGAGTATGAGGTGATAACAGTGATGCAAATAACCACTTTTACACAAGGCAAAGCATCTATTTATAGGTCTAAAATGTAAATCTGTTTCCTTTCCTCAGGCTCAGCCATTCTGGTATCGCTGTGTGTTTATTCTGCTTTGGGCCAAAGTCATTTTGTATAAATACGTCAGCTGTTGGGTCATCGCGGTAAGTAGCCCCTGGATCTGCAAATATGTGCTCAAAACGGGTTAATGCTGCTGATTTGGTCTCTAAAATGATACTCATTTGAATGTATTTACATATGGCACAGGCAGGACATCTTCTGTAAGAGAGCATTCCCAGTAAAACACTGCAAGATTGAACTTTAGACGGCCTAATTATCTTTTTGTGTTTTTTTTTTTTTGTTACAAATACTATGTGTGTTTTATGTGTTACAGGAGGGTGTATGTATACTATCAGGACTAGGGTATAATGGTGTAGTGGATGGTAAGCACCAATGGGATGCCTGTGCCA
The DNA here is from genome assembly GCA_030220025.1 of Chelon auratus. NCBI lineage: Eukaryota > Metazoa > Chordata > Actinopteri > Mugiliformes > Mugilidae > Chelon > Chelon auratus. The sequence goes on along the minus strand of JASGAT010393951.1, from coordinate 7,465 downwards.
ATATGAAGGTGTGGCTCTTTGAAACGACGCCACTCTTTGGAGGAACCATTTCTTCTTTCAACATCAATACAAACGCCTGGGCTGCCAGGTCAGTGTCTGTTACGTCATTTAGGCTGTTAAATATTTACTTGGATGATAGCAATGCAGTCCATTATGCAATCCTTGACAAAGAAAAAAGCGAGTTATAGCCTTTTATTGCACACTGAAGCCTCTGTTTGCAGTTTGTTTTAACACAGGAAGAACTACCACACAGGAAGTAGGTTTAAAGGGTTTGCAATTATGGACAGTTTTCCCAGCAGAAGCTTCGTGCATGAAATTCATTGAATATGTGACTCAATTTGACAGCGAGCACAGTGAGCAAAGCAATTTATTGAACATACAGTTTATTACATGGTCCATTTCAGTTGGATGCATTAACGACCTAAGCTTCCTTTGACTTTCTACTCCTCATAACTGCTTGAGACACAGGGAGTGGAGAAGGGCAGTGAGAATTGGCACCAAAATGGAAATGAATGTTTCTGTGCTGTAGGGATGTAACTAATAAAGTAAATTGAGATTGTATTGTATAACTGGTGGATAGAGAGCTTTCACTCACACTTTATTTTTTTTTTTTTTTAAGATGAAACACAGGATGTTACACCTAAATGTCATTGTCCCTCCCGGCACGCAATTAGGCAGTTGAAAGAAATAGTTGTAGTTGCACTGGATCAGGTTTGATATTGCTATTATATAGATTATCTTCTGGAAGATGGGGTTTTGTGCATTTATTTTATTAATTTGTTTCTTTAAAAGGGATAAGAATAGAAGAACAATGACAACTGCCAAAGCAGTGTCCAATGCACTACACGCACGTTTATCACCAAATCTAATTTTCACTACTAGTCCCTTGATGGGCATCAGTATCAGGATATTTATTTAGAGTCAACACGATGTATGAACAACATAAGTAACAACCGCAGTGTGCAAAAAACAAAGAAGCAAACATTACAAAACTGGTTTACAGCATATTTAACTGAGGTGACTCTTTGATGTTATGGTTGCAGTTCTGGCCAGACCTTAACCAGAAAACTAAAATCTTGAGTCTGTGACAGTAGGCGGTAGTCAAATCCAAGAAAAAATGCAAAAGTATATGATGTCATTCTGCAATTTCACTTCGTTAACCATAGTATGCTAAAGTCTCCCTGGTCCAGTTAGAGTATTTAATAAAATAGTCAAAACTGTGTAAATTAGACTTTTTTTTAAATGTTACGATGATGAAATCCCGGGAGCTCCTTGGCCACAACTTTGATAGATTGATTATAAAAAGAAGTGAGTGATTTGATAACGGAGTCTGGTGACTGGGGTAAATGATAGATCTGAAATGGTATTCAGTGTCTGGTTAGTGTAAAAGTTTAAATATTAAACCTATCTAACTTTTTAATGTCAAACATTAGTTGAGGTTTCGAATCAGTTCCAAGACCTTTATACTGTGCTGTCCCTGTACTGTATCCTTACTTGAAAGTGTTAGGAGCTTTCTAATTGATTTGTAAATTCATGCAACAGTCAGAAACCTTGTGAATCAGAGTCGAGTGTTTAGTACTCAAACACATGTATTTACAAAGTGTCATTTAATTTGTGTTTTATGCAGTTTGGTGGCTCTAATATCTCAGTTAAAAATATGCAACAAGATGATACAAATATGATAACTATTATGTTTCTTAAATTTAAGGACGGTTAAAGTCTTGCTTCACACAAATTCTTTCATTTTTATTTAGTGAAGCGTGCATGCTTTGTGTACATAATGATTCATTTGTCATGTTTAGTTTGTGGTGAATCATTTTTCCCCCTTAGCCATGTATAAACATTCTCTAAACCGTATCTTCTTAGCAACACTTGTGCTGTTGCACTGGGTTGTGTTTGTCAGATATGTCAGCACTCCCACATACTGATGTTGAGTGTGAATGGTATGTGTAGGGATTGTAAACAGTGAGGACTGAGTATCTTAGACAGTTATACCTATTTGTTGTGTGCAACTCCTTAGAGCTTGTTACCGATGTGCTGTATGAGAGCTGGTTTGGGGATTGAAAACCTAATGTGTGCACTTTCCTAAGATATTTTACAGTGTAGCCTGTGCTGCCATTGAAATGAGTACTCTTGTAGAGGATGTGAAGTTGTTGAAAAGCTTTAATATAACTCAGTTGCTATGCAACAACAGCTTTGCTATATGCAAGTGCTGCTTTATAGCTGATGCATTTGTTACTGCCTTATTTAGATGTGTGGTGAAAAATGGATGATCCATAACACTGTGTTTTTCTTTTTTCTTTTTTAAGACATGTGTTCAAGAGGTTGAAGTTCCTGGGCAACAAGACCTTGTCTCACTTGACGACCCTGTTCTTTTTGACTATTTGGCACGGCCTTCACTCTGGATACATCTTGTGTTTCTCCATGGAGTTCTTCATCATCACTGTGGAGAGACAGGTAGTCTTCAGTTACAGGCAACAATGTGGATGTGGATAAGACATATGTGCTCAAAGCTCAAAGTATTGTGATCCTTTTGTTAAAATCTCTGCTTTTGTCCACTTCATATAAACCAGTGTTGAATTTTTAACAAGTGACCGTCGCTTGTTATAAACTGGCAGAAGAAGAGTTAATGAAAAGCATGTCACTGATCATCATTAAATGTTATGCTACATTCACAATGTGGCATCACTTTATTATATGATCATTCTTCTGATGTGTTTGTGTGACAGGCCCAGGCGCTGGTGAAGGATAGTCCCTTGCTGACGAAGCTGGCCAACAGCGCGCTCTACCCCCTCATCTATGTAGTCCAGCAGTTTATCCACTGGCTCTTCATGGGGTATCCTCTGGTGCCGTTCTGCCTCTTCACCTACGACAAATGGCTCAAGGTAACTTACAGCTCCAGTAGCCTTTCCAAATTTGCAACATGCAAGCTGCAGCATGGGGTTTCCTATCACCCATTTCGTTCCACTTTTACACAATACTACTTTATACCAGTGATGATCATACAACACCCTGTGGGACCTGTCTCCAGCAAGGCCAGGGTAGAGTAGCACGGATATCGAGTTTGGAAATTTTTGTGTACCTTTTTTTTTTTTTGAGAGAGTGATTGGAGGATTACAGAAAATTATAAAAAACCTGGAGTTATGCAACAAACACATCAGGTCAGAGTTGTACGAGGGATGCTGACCCATCAATTAGAAGCTTTATAAGATGCCAAAACACTGCATTGTGGTTTATAATACCACAAGAGACATCCATGTTACAGTTCTGTATTTAATTTACTGGAAATATTCTCCTTGCCTGCATTTGCTTGACCATTGCAGCACATTTCTGTATGATGTCATATTGACTTGCAGCAAAAGTTGACCATGGCTTAACCACGTACTGTAGGTGGTACAATCAAACATTTGGTCCTGGCATTCATGTGGATGTTACATATACACATACCACCCACTTAAACCATGACCATGTTGCTGACCAAGCATCCCAACCCCATAGCAACAACATGGCAACCCCCTGACAGCAGCCATCATCCCCAGTCGCACACTGTGGAAAAACGGCACAAGGCATTGACCTGGCCTCCAAACTTTGATTAGACAAGGTTCAACTATTTTTGCCAGACCTTGTGAAATGTCTAATGAGACTGCACGTAAATCTGTGGTCTGTCTCTTCTGTATGGCTTTAAAGGAAGTTTATCCTTTCTTAGAAACAGAGACTAGAATGATTTATGATTTAAATGATGGGATAATCTATTTATACACTCAGGCTTTGATGGAGGAGGAACTGAGGGTTCACTGAGAGCAATGGGGCACCATTTAACATTATTTCCCCCACCTTTTGTTTTTCAGGTGTATTCTTCCATCTATTTCTGTGGTCATGTATTCTTCCTCATATCCTATTTAATGATACCATACCTCCGTAAGGCGCTGGTGCCTAAGAAACCACGGAGCGAGAAAAAGCAGGAATAAAATCTGGTACAAGGACTCATGGTAAGCAAGTAGAGGACACACCTTTCCGATTTTTGTTGTTATGTTAAAAATGTCTAGAGATGAATTTCACCGGTGCTGTTTTTAGTGTAAACCTGTGTCTGTATTTTTTTCCAGGTCCGTCAAAGGCTCGACGTCCAATGAAGGGAACTGTGACTTTGAAGGAGTGGAATGGAAAATATTATAAGGCCTTTAGTAAAATATATATATATATATATGTGTATATATATATATATATATATATATGTCCATGTACAAAAACATTTATATATATTTTTGTGTTTTAAATGGGGATGGGTGTTTTATAAACATTTGGAGAAATGTTTACAGGAAATTACCATCGTGCCACATGGGGGTAATTGTGAGCCAATCAGGGGCAGTTTCCTGTCGGTTTTCTTTTTATAAATTTCAAGACGTGTGGAACTCGGAACGCAAGAGACTTAAACGCTGTTGATACAGCATTGCACTCACCACTCACTGGTTCAGAGTCAGTCTTTGGCTCCGATAAGATTTTTTTTTATTATTATTATTATTATTATTATTATTATTATTATTATTTCATTGCTCTCATCCCACATTTTGCAGCAACATTAAGCCCTCGCGGGATGTCGAAGCACAGCGCCAGCATCTGTGGCACTCTGATGTAATAAAACAGCAAGCGTACAGCTTTTTGCAGAAGAAGAAATGTTGTGATGATTATAAAAATATAATCAGGGTTTTGTTTTTTTCCTTCAAAATGGCTGCCAGTGGTTATACAAGCACTGTAAATCACATTATACACTAACTCTAACTCAAAATGGCCTTGCATTAATGAATGTTTTTACAGTGCATTTCTTCTGATTTTAATTTGACTTGTGATGGGGAAACAAAAGATTTTATAGAGATTTAACAGCTTTTATGAAAAAGAAGATTTTGTAGCTTTGGATAAGACTTCATGAAACAAGGTACATCGTCCTGCTGAGCTGTTGTTCTTGCCGCATCTGCACCTCTCGCTCTACACTATCCATCTTTATTAAAGTCCTCTGAAATGCACAGGACAACCACACGGTCACTACAGTTCATATTTTAAACCCATTCACTATGAGCAGAGGTCAAGATTTGTGTCACCTTGAACTGGAAGCAAACAGACCACTTTTTTTTTTTCACCTATGACCTGTTCCTCTCATTTTAAACATCAGGCAGAGTGAGCGTCCCATCCAGCCGTGGGAACGCCTCTTCACTTTGTTAGATTTTGTTGCTGGGAACGCAGGAACGTCTGATCCAAGGAAGGCCCCTCTGCTGCTGACAGGGATACAAACGAGGAGCGCGGACCTCACTGTAGCAACAGCCCAGATTTTAGTAATATTGATACATGACATGGTGATTATTAATTGATGTGAACTGCTATTTCAAGAGACTACTTTTTTGCCTTACTCCTTGCAAATTTACAAAGGAAACTTTTTTGGATTGGGGGGGCGGAGGGGTGTATGGGNGGGAGTGAAAGAGGGAGGGATGGTGATTTTCAAATAAAAATTTTGTAATGTTCATTAAAATGCTGCATTTGAAGCTCTGTAGTTTGTGTCCCAATTCCTTCATGGTGCTTGGCATGACGTCATTTTGCAGTGAGGTTATGGGAGGACTGATCAGTGGGAAATGTATTTATTTAAAAAAATAAAGAAAGAAATAAAAACGGAAACTAGTGTGCCCACACACCCAAGATGAAAATTATAACGCGATGAGATGAATTGGTGCGTTGGGGCCTGAGTCACTCTCAATGTGCGTTCAGCAGCAAAAAACAGCCAGAGCAGCAGTCTGGTGGAGATCTGGTGGGAGAGAGAGAGAGAGAGAGAGGGATGGAGAGGGAGAAGGACGCAGTGTGGGCGGGTTAAGAAACCAGAGAGAGGGAGGGGACGCCAGCGTAATATTCCCACCGTTTTCTCTCCTCCGTGCAGCCGAGAAAAAACAAGGGCATCCATCGACCTGATCATCCTCCCGGCATCTCATCGTCAAAATATACAACCCATCCATCCGTTAATCCCGTCGTTTCTCAAGATCACCAGCCTGTCTCCTTTTCTCTATCCGGAGGTGTTGGTCCGTTTTCAGCCTGCGGGGGATTGCCGAGCCGAGCGGCAGGGGCGTGAGAGGCGGATGCTGCGCGCGTAGAGGCAGGGTACCAACCAGGAGCATCACCGCACTCACCACGGTAATGTCAAATCAGCTCCAGCAGACCTTTATTCCTGCGACATTTCCTCCGGTGTGACGATTTAACGTGGCTAAATGTGGCAGCCGTCCAGCCCAAGCAGGCAGTCAGTGTCAACACCAGGTTGTATAATGAAACCGGCTGATAATTGTCGCATAGCATGTCCCTGGTCCTGAATATGAGCAACCTGTGAGCAGATGGAGTCTGCTGGTGTAGCCTCTATTTTTGATTCCAGTGTGTGTTCTCCTGTAGCCTGTGAGGGACTGCAGCAATGGAAAAATGTAGAAGGTTTGTCAGGACAAAACCTCCAAGGACTAATTTTTCAGTTGTGGCTACTACCACAAGACACCACTGGCATATATACACACACACATATATATATATATTTAACAAACCACAATGAAAACAGGGGAAAACACCCACACAACCACGTCCAAAACCTGTTCTAGGACACACTCATGACCAGGTACATGCTCCGCAGGCTATTCTCAGTGCTCCTACTGCAAGCGTGTCTATGATTTTGAGGATTATGGTTGAAAAGCTTCTGGACTGTCGGGTTTCATTCGCGCTGATTCAAATTGAATTCACACTCTGTATTTCGTTCCTCTGTAGGTCTTTAAAGGTTACATACGTGACACTTGAATGCAGCAGTGTGAAACCCTCTGTGCACCATCCAACAGGCCTGATCTGCTTCTGTCTCGTTACTGTACCTGTCTCCTCCGCTGCTGATCAGTTGTTGATGCATGTACTGTATTCCTCCC
>JASGAT010393950.1:0-14361 GCA_030220025.1 Chelon auratus | reverse complement strand
AAAACAGTACAACACGCATATTCTGTCAGACCGGGATTGTTTATTAGCCTAGCAAGCCTAGCCTAACGTAAGCTAACGTAAGCTAGCAAGCTAACGTAAGCCATGAAGTTTCCAATCAGTACTTGTTTTTTTTTTATTCGTCACTGTGTTGTATATTTTGACAATTCTGTGCTACTATGACAAGTTAATTTCCCATACGTGGGGTCAATAAACATGTCTTATCTTATCTTATCTTATCTAGTGTAGAATAGCGCCATGTTTAGACCGGAAAAGACCAAGCCACATTTCCGGTAAGGAAGTAGTTACGTGCAAGGAGCCCATTTATACAGGCTATGCGTGAGAGTCTTTTTTTTCTTCTTTATGAGGCTACAAACTGAAGCCGGACACTGAACTAGCTTTAAGTCAAGTCAACCTAATCATGTGTCTAATGTTTGTCTAATGTATGTCAGTTCAACATCCCTGAGGCCTTACCAGGCTAATCTCCAAATTTTGTGGCTCAAAGTTTGAACCTAAAAGTTTAGTTAACTGTCAATTTACAAGGTAAAGTTGTGAAGCTGAACTAATTTAGGCGACAAACAAAATTGCAAACGTCTAATAATAAGACAACACTCTTTTTGTGTGAGTCTTTACCTTCTGGACGACTCGGGTGCCGGTGGGGACAACAACATGGGCTCACTGGTGTTCCCAACAGGTCTTGAGGGGCTGCACACACAAACACAGACGAATAGACATGATAAATTAGCAGCGCATTATCAACTTGTAAACACAGAGCGAAGATAACGACGTTGAATCATTAAACCACAAGGGCCTGCCTCTCACATAGTCTTACACTCACATACTCTCACCCTCTCTCTCACGTGCTTCTGAGTGCAATCATGCAACAGTGACTCGTAATGTCCTGAACAAACACAGACAGGCCAAAGATCGCCAGGGAGGGATAGAGAACAAAAAGAAAATGCAGATCCAGAGAGAAATGAAGATTCCCTAAAATATTTTTAGTTTTTAAAGAACTGGTGTTAGCATACTCACATCTGTGCTAGCCTCATCCTCTGTGTGTGTGTGTGCCAGCCTGGATCTAAAGCTAACGCCTGCGGGTCTATAACGACCCGGTCTGCCGCAGATTGGAAAATCAAACAGAGTGGATCCAGCTCAAAGAGGGCGGAGGAACCACAGCGTTTGACTGGAGAGGTGGAACTTTAATTTAATTCACAGCACAACTCCTTCGATAATAAGAAACTGTTTGGAGGCTAACTAGCTTGCTAGTAGTAGATGTTTCACTGTTAAACATTAACAGCTACCGCAAACAATAAAAGCTCTTTAACTTTTATTGTGCCGTGCAACGTTTTATGAAGCCTTATGTGTGTCCGAGCTGATTCCTTCAGCAGTGTCACTTGTGTACACAGATTAATACGTAATACATCTTGCAATCTACTTTTTACAAGATATTGACAACATGATTTTATATGACAGGCAGCAATAAATATATTACTTCAAAATCTAAAATAAAACTGTACTAAATCTAAATATTTCTTTTACAGACTAATAGTTTCTAGGTCTGTCAATCAAATATTTAATCACGTATGATTTTCTAATAATTATCGGGCGATTAATAGCAAATTGATCACATTTTTCAATGTTTTATTATTTCATTCATTGCGTGTATGTTATAAGCAGTGTGTTGTGTCGTACACTATGTTGGCGAGGTTCAGGGTCCTCTCGGGTTCCTCTGGGTAGATTGGGTGGGGGGGCTCCCTTGACGATACGCAGCCCAGAGTCCTGCTCAGGGCTCGGCCGAGCTTTGTCGCCGGTGACTTCTACACACAAACAAACACATATAAAACACACACGCCAGGTCAAAGTGCATGAACCATGTGACTTTCAGTGTTTCCCCTACCATTATATTAGGAGGGTCAAGTTAATTTTATTTTCTATATAGCGCATCACAAATCACAAGAAAAGTCATTTGAGGTTACCTTTTGCATAGAACAGGTTCTTTTATTAAGCAAACTAAAACTAAATATGTTATTTATGTTATTTACATAGCGGCGGCCGCCCTCACCACAAAAGCTATAAACCGGGTTGAAACACTGGCTTTGTGTACATTAGTAGTCAAGATGTGTCTTGAAACAATGTTAGTAAAATAGAAGTTTGTTAGAAACCAAACATAACTAGAGGAGGATTGTTCCAAAATCTATTTATAATATCCTGTGGTGTTGGTGGTATTTAAATAGCCCAGGTTATGTCCCGGGTTTTAAGTTTTGAAGAGATCTGAGACCTCAAATTCAGGTTTAGTTTTTCCTATGTTCTATGTTCTAACGCTCCTTATGTAACCAAACAGCAGAGGCAGATGTAATCAAGTTCCCTCATCTAACAATAAAACTTTAAAAAGTGAATATAAATCGAACATAAACTGAGGATTAAATGTGCTTTATAACTCATAACTCTTCAAAGTAGAACTGCACGTAAAGTCTTCAGAGGATTGTCAGCTTGTGCTTCTTGAGCTGAGAAGGAAGGAGCTGAGCTGTACTACAGAAGAAATTAATCCCCGAAACTGAAACATTAATAAGACAAATTATGCCAAGACTTGGCGATGAATAATTCAGCAACTATGTCCCTGTCTATTAATACATAATTTCCTCATTGAAATCATTTTCCCCTTCAGGCAAGAGAAACTCTTTTAGGATGGTGCCATTTCCATTTAGATTCTTAGAGTTAAATACGTCATAATTAGTCATTTGGATATAAATACAGTATCTGTTTCTGTCCAGATTCATCAAGAGATGTTTGGCTACATTATGCCGATCAGCTGTGACTTTACATTTTCTGCTTTTCTAGTAAAACCTTTCAGTTTAGTCTCATTTGCCCCTGTCATGTTATCTTCTAACGGTACTCACAAAGATAGAGGTCCCCACCCCCCACACACACATATTCAGTGTGAGTGCCCCCCGCTGTGATGAATGAGTAACCACAAGGGTGACTCACCCAGGCCGAGTGCTCCTTCATCTGATGCTGGCTGCTATGAGAGCCGCTGGCATTGCCGCGCCAGAAGCAGGTCTGGCAGAGCTGGTAACCCCGGCAACGGAGGCAGCGATAGCGGAAGCCCGTCATACCGTTGCCACGGCAGTAGGAGCACGACACGGGATGATAGACTGGGGGGAAAAAACAGTATCAGAATTCAGTATCAGAATTTGTGTATATGTGTGATGTTATATTCACCAGACGTCTTTTATTTTCATATATTTATCTTTATATTTACATAAAATTGTGGCCTAAGTTTGACCTCCAGCCAATCAGAATAGTACACAATGAAAATAAAGCTGTTACACTCCTGCACTCGGCGATTTGATTGGCCTGTTAGATCTTTGAGACTAAAGCTTGTTACATACTCTGAGAGAAGCGAGACATTTGTCCTCGCTCCTATGGCTGCCACAACAAGAAAAAAAGTAATTTATACTTCATGAGAAACTCAAGTGCCGAACTCCAGGGAAGTCCTCATAGGCCCCTCCCACCGCAGCTTACGTCACACGCGCTAAGCATTGTGGGAGATGTGGGAGACGGACACCGAGAGGCGCTTTTCTTATTATTTTCAGATGTCAGCCAGTAGTTTTGACGATCAGTGTGCCGATCTCAACCCAAGGAGAGATTAGCGGTCACACTGCGAAATCAGAGTGGCCGCTAGTGTTTCTGCTTTGACGCATTAACCACAACCACTTCCAATTTTTGACCAATCACAGAACAGTAACAGGACACCACAGGGGGAAAAAATTCTGCCAGGCTGATGTGTCAAGAACAAGCTGCGAGAAAACCTAAACGAGGAGCGAGCGCAAACTTCTCACGGAGTATGTAACAGCGTTTACTCCTCGACACACTGTTTTGTGAGCGGAGGAACTTGGGCTGGCTTCCAAGGTTAACTTGGTTATTTTGAACCTGATAAAAGCAGCATACTGTTCGTTACGTACTAGCAAATAAACAATATTAACAAAGTAAACAGCAAGTCAATTTCAGCTAATAAACATTTGCGTTACAAGTGTGTGTCTGTGTGTGAGTGCATACCATTTTCCACGTTGGCCAGGCGGTGCATCAGAGGCAGCCAGACGAGACACTGAGGAGGTTCGGCTACAATGTCCAGGAACATGTTGAGCATCACCCTCTTCTACACAGCAAGACAATTAACAACAGATAAAAACAGAGCAAGGAAATGGAGACAATAAAGCAACCCTCTGTGTAGTGAAGGTCATGATTGATGTGTGTGTGTGTGTGTTTACCTGTTGTGGGAAGCAGGAGCGTGCTACGGTGGGTGTGTAGCCGAAGGACGGACCTTCATGGACAGCGGTCGGCAGCTTGAGAGCCTCCCGCAGGAAACTGTCAAACTTGGACTGTACCAAAACCCCGTGGGAGTCGGACACCTGAGAAAATACATCTGTACACAAACACACACACACAGTTAGGAAGGCTCTGCATATAGTCGCATAAAACCAAACCAAGTATTAACTCTAAACTTTAACAGTTAAACTTGTGGGGAGCTGTGAGGAGAGTCTGATCTGTGCACAGCGTGAACAAACAGCAGCACTGACATGTGTTTTCCACAAGGTGGCACATACGTAACATGCATGGCTGAAAGATCTAGAGACCCTTTGAATAAGTTACCTCACATAACATTAAAATGTCTGAGGCTCTGATTACACATGAAAACTAAGCTAAATTAATGTGTATTTTAACTATTTGTTCATTTATTTAAAATGTACCAGTAAAGAATTGACAGCTGGAGAAGAATCAGTTAATTTATCTAAGTTCATTTCCAACACCAATCCCTTAATGTGCATGAGTAAGTGTTCCTTTAAAATACATATTAGTGTTTATATTCAGTTCTATATGTGTGCAATAAATCTTTATAATGCTTCATCAGCTTTAAAAACTCTCCAGAGAGAATATGTGTAGAAATATTTCCCTTCAATTTCTTCCATATTTTGTTTATTTCTAAGAGCTAATAAAGAGAAAGAGGTTGATTTTACATTTCCTTCATTGCATTTGTTTTGTAATGTGTTATATGAACACGCAGTGTCGGCGCTAGATATTGTTGGGGGGTGTCACCTTCTCTCATGCAAGTCAGGGTGTAGATCTATCAGTAGGTTAAAGGCTTGCACACTATTACAAAGTGCCTCACAGGTATGCAGCGGTAGATGTGCATTTACATTTTGCATGAAAGTTGACTCCTGTACCACGTGCATTAACATCAAAAGAGCTGTAGGCTCAGACTGGAGGTGCTGACTATGCTTTAAGTGGAAAACAAAAATAAGTGCTGGTTCTAGGGATGTCCCGATCAAAGTTTTTTGCCGCCAATTAAACCTCTATCTTTTTATATTGAGTATTGGCCGATCTGAGTCCAGGTCCGACCCACACACACGGTCTAGAATAAACTAAATGTCCTCCTTTGGAGACTCACAAAGGCTCTTCTTATCTTATTCGTGCTTTCTTAGATCACTTGTTAGCCAAATAAATTGGGTTAAGTTAAGAAGAAGTCGTCTTCTCTTTCTTCTTCTCCTCCTCTTTCTGTTTGTGTTTCTTCTTCTCTTTCTCCTTCTCTTTCTTCTGCTTCTTCTTCTTCTTCTTCTTCTGCTTTCGCAGTATTGACAAAGAATTAGGCTACATATCACATTCTGAATTGCTACAGCAAAGAAAATAGAGGCATGTATCACCATCCACCTCTTTTCTGGTCCACGCTGTCCTTGTGCCTGATACTGAAACTGATACTGAACTGATACTCACAGCGGAGTTTATCCACCAGCTTCCCTCCACACAGTGTAGCCAGCATCGCCTTCACAGAGAGAACCGTCAGACGGCTATCTGGCTCACTACAAGACAAAAACACACGACACTATGGCACTGGCGTAGAGAGAATCTGCCACAACAGTTTATATATATATAAAAAGAGCAGCAGTAACCAACAGGACGTGCAGAGACCGCTCTGTCGTCACCTGTCAATGGCAGCCAGGATGAATTCAACCAGCAGGACGGTGCTCTCCTGCGGGTTGATGGTGTGGGTGGTGGGCAGGCGTTTGCTGAGCTGGTTGAACAGGGAGGACACCAGGTTCTCCAGTCTGGTCACAGAGATGCCGGCGTTCAGCTCCACTATGTTTAGGCCGGCGTCCCGCACCGCTTCGATCACGTTGTAAATGTCGATCAGATGAACTGCAGCGAGAGGAATGAAGTCAGAGACGTGTCGACCTCAAACAGCTTGTTTCTGATAATGTTGTATAGTTTGTCTTCTATAATCTATCTTAGTTTTAATGAGATATCACTTATTTTAATCTTCACATGACAAACAGGACTCCCTGGGATGTTGTTACAATTGCACTAATGATAAATAATGAGACTTTTTCAGGTCACACTTGAAACATCCTGTCATTATTTTCATAAATCTATGAGGAGACCAGCGTCGACTCACGGTTGCATCTCTTCTGTATAAACCTGAGCTTGCAGGCTGTTCGATATGTAGAGAGACAAATGGAATCAAAGCTCTGCTCCCCTGGAGACGAAGAAGAAGAAAGCAGCAAGATAAGCTACAGGGCTGACAAGGAAACACAAGTCCATGCAGAGGTCAGGTTCACTTGAAGAGAAAGTCACTCACCAAGCTCCATGAAGATGTTCCTCCCCTCAGCTCTGTCTCTCTGGGCCCCCTCCTCCATCACCATCCTGCAAAGGACACAGCACAGCAGGAAAACATTTACGTGAGGCAGTTTAAATGCTCGGCCGGGGTTTGTCTCAACTATGCGCGCCATCTTTCACGTGTAAAACAAGTACTTAATTTAACTGACAGCAGCAGCTGCAGCTCCTTAAATGTCCACTAGAGGCTGGTTATGAGAGTGAGTCAATCCCCATAGACCTCCGTGTTAAACCGTCCAACTTTACAGCAGAAATAAAACATATACATCTATATATAACATCTATGGTGTTCGCTTGATGTTCAAATGGCAGGGAGTAGAGCTACTGTCATACAACATAAATACAGGAACTCTATTTTTTACTATAGACAGGCAGAGAGAGTCTGGTAAATAAACACATTAACGAGAACAGCTGATGAAACCTGAGCTGTACTCTGACAACTTAACAAGTTTACAGAGAAGAGAGAGGGAGAGAGAGGGAGAGAGAGAGAGAGGAGAAAGAAAGGAAGGACGGGAGGAAGGAAGGAACAAACAAACTAAAAAGACCAAATCCAGAAAAGAAAGAAGGGAGGGCGGTAAGAAAATAAGGAGGGATGGAAGGGAGAAAGAAAGAGTGGAAGGGAGGGAGGAAGTGAATAAGAACGAAAGAAACACAGAAAGAAAGAATCAAGGAAGGAGATAGGAAGGGAGGAATGAAGGAAGAGAGAAAGAAGGGCATGACATGAGGAATGAAGGAAGTAAAGAAAGAAGGAAAGAGAGACAGGAAGGAATAAAGGAAGAAAGAAATGAAGGAAGGAAGATAAAGAGGAAGGAAGGAAGACTGGAGGAAGGAAGGGGTGAAGGAAGAGAGGAAGAAAGGAAAGAAGGAAGTAAAAGAAAAAAGTACGAAGGAAGGAGAAATGAATGAAGGAAAGAACGAAGAGGGGAAGGAAAGGAAGGAAGGAAGAGAAAAAGAAAGGTATGAAGGAAGGAGAAAGGAATGGAGGAAGACAGGACGGGAGATAGGAAGGGAGGAAGGAAGGAAGATAGGAAGGAAGGAAGGAAGGAAGGAAGAAATAACAAAAGAAAGAAACAAAGGATTCAACCTCTGTCTTCAGGTGACACAGAGAACACCAGAGGATGTGAGTCACCATGGTAACAGTTACACTACACACACAAATATTTGCATTCCTTGTACAAACGAGGTGGCAAACCCACCCCCAACACACACACACACACACCGACACAGACGCACACAGACGCACACAGACAAACACACACACACACACATTCCTGAGAGGATTTGAAAGCTTCCCAGGAGTCTTCATACTTCATTCACACAAAAGAAAGATTCCTCCTCTCAGTCACACATTCCTTCACAACTTTATCCGGCTCTGTCGTTGCTCACTCACACTTTACAGACGCTGACTTCTGTCTAACACAAACTGGCATAACTTCAACCACATGAAAAATGAGACAGAACCAACAAACACATAAAACTGTACAAGTGTACAAAAAAAAAAATCCCCAAATGGGTCAGCGTTTCTGACTGAAGAAAGAAAGAAAGAAAGAAAGAAAGAAAGAAAGAAAGGATGGTAGGGAGAATGAAAGGATTGGAGGAAGGAAGGAAGAAAGGAAGGAAGCAAGGAAGGAAGGATATATAGCGAGACCTTTTGTTGTCCGGGCGTTTCCTACTAACAGCCTCCAAACAGCAACCCTGGGTCATTAGTTCATCTGAGGACAGCACGTAGACATAAAACCATAAAACTACCTGCCTTTAATTAATCTTTGCTGCTTCCGGGTTTAATCAGAGCAGAGCAGCTACTGCCACAGTCTACACTGTTTACTGGCTCTTGACAAATGTTGATGTTTTGTACAGTGATTGCTTTCATTATGGATTAATCTTCAGATTATTTTCTTGAATCATAATTGAATCATTTGTGCTGGGAGACCACAGAGCCACTTAAACATTTATGTGCCCTTTATACGGTTTTCTACATTTCTGCTTAAAAATGAGTCAAAACGTCAGCGGGTTTCCTGAAAGCAAACCAAACATCATGTGGACAAGGCAAAAGAGACTATTGGGAAAATATTTTGTGGACAAATGTGACCAAAGTAGAAGTATTTGGTTTAAATGAGAGACAAACAAAAACACTGCATTCCAGCATTAGAACCCCATCCCGTCTGCGGAACATGAGGACGGTATTGTCCTTGTTTGGGTCTGTTTTGCTGCATCTGGGCCGGGACACCACTGATGGAACAATAAATCTATATTATACCAATGAATTCTAAATAAAATGACAGAAACTGGGTGATGTAGCAAGACAACTAGTCCAAATAACACAAGTAATTCTACTAATGAATGGTTAAAGAAGAACAAAATTAATGTTTTCTTATGGCCAAGTCAAAGTCCTGACCTTAATCCAATAGAAATGTTGTGGAAGGACCTGAAGCAAGCAGTTCATGTGAGGACACCCACCAACATCCGAGAACTGAAGTGGTTCTGTTGTGAGGAATCTCTCCAAGCTGCTAGAGATGACGGATCAGCAGTTACCGGAAATATTTAGTTGCTGGTAACTACTGCACATACTAAAAACAAGGGTTTGCATATTTTTGCAACTCTAGGATACGCACAAATGATTCAATTTCTTGAATAAACAAATAAAAAAGTGTTATATTTCTGTTTCATTTGTTTGGTTGTGTTCTCTTTGCCTACTTTCAGGACTTATGTGAAAAACGGACGTTTTGAGTTGATTTTATGTAGAACTGCAGGGATGCAAATACTTTTAAGTTGTATATTTAACAAGCAAATGTCTTTAATGTCATAAAATTGCTTATTTTGACCAATCAATGGTGTAATTACAAAAATATTCAGCAGTAAATTCAAACATTTAAGAACCTGTGCTTGAAAAATGAACAGACTCTCAGAATAGCTGCTGGTCGATCAACTAACCAATTAATCTTTTAAATATCTTTAGCCTCTTTAATATCCAAATGGAGCGCTGAACAGATTGGAAGTGAGTGAACGTTTGTTGCTGAGGTTTTTCTTGGACTGGACACATACAAGAGCCAAAAACAGAGCTATGACTGCTTCCTTAAGTCTCACCAGTTCACCAGTTACCACACAGGGGTCCTGTGATGAGTAAACTGTTATTTCCAGCCTGGCCTTGGTGATAGCTACACCCCGTCTGTCTGTCTGTCAGTCAGTCAGTCAGCGTCTGTGTCTGAGTGTTAAAATCTGACACGGAGGAACATTTGGTCTCTGAGATCTGCTTCCCATTTTAACTCTCAAAGCTTTAAATCATCGTAGATATAATTACGCCTCCCACAATTACATCCCAACTATGTCAGAGACCTAGCGACAGCTTGGCGCTCGTTATCCAGATCACTGGGTCAAAGTGCAGAGGTTGATCACAGAGAATTTATGAGAATTTGTTTGAGAATGTGGCTTACATAACAAATAGACCATTCAACCATGTCACTGAACCTGAATGACCAACATTAACTGGACAAAGTACAATAAACGAAGGACAAACTGCATTAGAAATGGTTTGATAAAAATACATTTCCTACTCTTCTACACTCAATAACTCTACAAACAACTATTTTCTCTAGTTACTGAAACATACTGTAACTAAGGATGTGCTGATTGGTATCAGGGTCAATCCAGACATTTTTAGCATGATCGGATCAGTATCGGGCTTCAGCCAAGCCCAGTCTTTTGTAGTTATTTATTTTAACCCTGCCATAAACCAAAACCACTTCCATGTAGCAACGCCTTCTTCTTCTTCTGTTTTAATGACAGTTGGCTAGCATCTGTGCTAACAAAAATCACAGATGAGGAACCAAACCATGTAGCTAAACATGTCTGCTGTGTGGAAGAACTGATCTCTGACAGAAATCTGGTAGTCCTTCCTTTGGTAGTAGGGGATCATTATTCAGTACTACCAACATGATTCAACACCTACAAAAAAAACCCACAGAACTGAAGACATTTAGTACACTCAAAGGCTGCAACAAAACAAACACTGAACACTACGTTTAAAAGAAGAGACAAGTTTCCTGGAGACAGCGTCAAGACAAGAAGTCTTCCAGAGAAGGTTAAGGAGTCTATGGTGTTGAATGGCCAGAACATTTCTGGAGCCAAGGTATGAGCTACTAGCCTAGAATCTAGACGCGCCCCTAGCGGCAGCAAATTACATTTGCTTCCAGGGGCAGTCTAGTTACTCTCCGTTGACTTGAGGTTTCGAAAAATCCAAGATGTGCCGGGCCAATCACGAGTCGGTGGGCGGGCTTGACATGAGGACGACTGACCTGCGACCAGAAGTTCCGCGAATTCCGCGTGAATTCTCCATCCTGCTAGAACTACCAGAGCGATGGCTGCTGCTAGCGAACAACTTTCTTTCGAATCGGCTTTGGCCGCCACTCTGAAAGACTTGAAGTTAAGCTTTTCCAGAGAATGTCTAATAGGAAGCCTAGTAGGAATAATAATAATGGGAATCCGTAGACGGGCTCTGGCTTTTCTCTGAGAAAGGTACTCTCTTTTCCGTCGCTCTGACTACGTCACCTTCTTCGTTGCTCTGATTGGTTGTAGCGCTATCCTATTGCGTGGAGAGGGAGTTTGAAAGACAACCGTTTATTCCACCCCTCCGGTTGAGCCCTGTCTATGGAGAGTGCCCAGACCCTACATTTAATGTGGGTCTGGCTCGTCAGGCTAATGAGCTACCATTTCCACACTAAATTATCTTATTTATTGGTTTTAATACAGTAGTACGGTGCACATACAATCTAGGAGAATAAGTAAAACAAGAAAAGCCTTTATGAAAACTCGCAGTGGCCTCGATTGGACATTTGTTGGTGTCGTCGCGTGAATTAAATGTCCGCTACATCAGAACTTATTCAGAAAAGGTGCGGACTCACCAAACCCACATCAAAGAACTACCAGCAACAAGGACCAACGGTTATGTAGCCTCACGTCTACAAAATGCAAAACCATGTGAAAGATGTGACACTACAGGTGAAACACTGTGGAAATACCACAAACCACAATGGACTGGGATTGAACTGCTGAACACGCTTTGTTTGCACAACAGAGAACGTGAGATTACAGTAAATACCTGTAACTGTAAACTGTGAACACGTCCGTGAGTTGCCCGATGACTGACAAAAGAATTCAACTTTTTCTTTAAGAGTTCAGCTACAGAGGGTAAACTATGTAGGAAAGAGAGGAGGAAAGTGAGGTGGAGCATGTGTGTTGCTCTTCATCGTTTGTGAGGGTGGCGACGCACACTTGTATTGCGCCACAGTGTTTTATTATGGTTGACATTTGCTGAGCTTCGCAGAAACAACACACACACTGCTCTGAATACACACAACCTGAACACTCTTCCATTAAACTCAGGATTAAGATCGGGTGTAGAAGAAATAGCAGTACTAATCCACTCTTCATCCCCATATAGGTGGTCTGTATACGTACATGGTTTATATATGTGAGGGTGTGTGGTCATACCTCTCTGTGTCAGGGGGTCACGCGGGACAGAGGAGCCTCGACAAAGGACGTCTAGCTGAGGGACACAGAGAGAAGAGAAAGGCAGTTTGAAAAGTCTTTTCAGCCTGAACACAATAAAGGCTTTCTAATACAGACGCACAATAGACACAACCCACAGGATGCACACTCCTACACAACTTAGAGCAGCAGCAGCACACACGTTTGCTCGTCTATTAGTGTAATCACAAACCCAGACTTTATTATTTTGCTCAGTGTTCAAGTGCTTTTAATATCTCATCCTTGCTTTCTGGACATTTACTATTATTATTTCTTCTTCTTTTTAACATTTGCTCCATGCACACCAATCAGCCATAACATTATAACCACCTAACAGTGTGTAGGTCCCCCTTTTTCCAAGAACTAGAGCTCTGAAGATGTGCTGTGGTATCTGGCACCAAGATGTTAGCAGCAGGTCCTTTAAGTCCTGCAAGTTTAGAGGTAGAGCCTTCATGCATGGGATTGTTTGTGCAGTACGGGAAGATTTGGAGGCCAAGTCAACACCTCAAACTTGCCTGCTGAAAGAGACCACTACCACTACAATCACTGTTTTTATGAAAGGGTGCACAAGCTTATTTAGGTGGTATGCGTCAATGTAACATCCACATGAATGGCAGAACCCACGGTCCTCCAGCCCAAAGCATCACACTGCCGCCACTGGCTTGCCTGAAAGTTGTGTGGTGGGTCCAGTTTTAGAGATGATCTGACCGTCGTCAAGCCAACACACTTTGGTCCTTGTCAAAGTCGCTCAAATCCTTACATTTGAACATTTTTCCTGCCTCTAACATCAACTTTGAGGTCAAAATATTCACTTGCTGATTAATATGTTCCCACCCACTGACAGGTCACCACATGATAAGTGTTACTCACTTCACATGTCAGTGGTCAGGATGTTTCAGCTGATTGGTGTAGATTCTGTAACGGAAATATTTTTTAATTAGACGTCAAAGCACTATACAAGCCTTGACGTCTACTGAAAAATGAAATGTTAATGTTCTTTGCGTCACACTAATGATGTTATCAGTAGCAATCAAGACTCTTACATCCTGTCAGCACAGGCAACACAGTCAGACAAAAACATGTTACATGAAAGACAGTGTCTTATTGTTTTAAATGTAGAAATTCAAGATGCTAAGAAGCAACGCGCTGAAAAAACCTGAAGCAGTCAGACTCTACGCTTTAAGAAAGCCGGTGTTGTCAAATATTATCTTCCACTTTTACCTGACTTGTTGACATGTCAGATACAAGAACATGATGTTCCCGTCTGGTTGGTTACTAACCTCATGCACCACAGATGATCATGACCTTGAAAACATCAAGTCTCACACTTTGTTGCGTAAGCATGGTTTATGTTTAGGACTGTGCAAGTGTGCGGTAGTAAAAGTTATATTCCTAGGCTTGTCTGATTGATCAGGTTTCTTTATTTAAGTCTAGAAATGTTTCAAACGTATTTTATTTAGTTAGTTTATGTCCTTAAGCAAATTTAAAGCAAACAGTTGCAAAAAAAAAAGAAGGAAGAAATGCATTTCCCTCAGTTTATTGGAATTAACTGGCTGGGTAGTGTACTCATTTGAGACCCTGAAAAAACTAGGGTTGCAGTTGCACAACGACACCAGAAAGAGCCAATCATCAGCTTGGTGTGTCACAGCAGCCTTTACAGGTAAAACTGGTAGCCAGCCTTTAATTCTGTCCATCAGTTTTCATGACGTCATCTGAGTTCATCATAGCAGACCGCTGAAAAGAAACCAAAATTTGTGAATCTCACCACATCTCATCCTATAATTCTTCATCTAAAGACCCACAATCCAAAAGTGAATTATACGTATAAGCTGCAGGATATAAATAGCCACAGCTTGCCTCACCCAAAAAGTTCCATGGTGGAAAGTTGGTCTGGAGTCTCTCTGTTGGGAACTGATTATGCTCCTGCAAAAATCTGCCGTGCCAATGAAATCATTATGCGATGAGGGACAGAAGAGTAACAGTAGAGGTCAAACACCTCTTCGGAACGACTAAGCACAACTAATGTGTGTGGAGAGTAGGGCTGAACGATATATCGTTATCGTATCTATAACTAGATATGAACATTCAAGATATTAATATCGAAAAAGCAACGATATAAACGATATAGACCAATGACAAACATATGAGGGCGGGAGTGAGGGAGACGGAGGCGCA
>JASGAT010393949.1:1242-26714 GCA_030220025.1 Chelon auratus | reverse complement strand
GGGATCAGTTTCACTCCCAGGGTGCCCCTCCCAGGCAGGTATGTGGTTGTGGTCCATTATCGCCAGCCAGAACATATCTCCTTCCCTGTGGAAGTGCGAGTAGTTGCGGGCCGTGAATGGAAGGGTGAGTTTTTTTTTTTTGAAAGAAGGTATTTTCACTTGATCAAACTGGTTAATTGTGGCCATTCCTCAAGATATTGCTCCAGTGTTTCTAAACCTATCCCATATTTCTTCTTTATATATTGTCCTCCCCCATCAAAGGTAGTCTATGAACGGTCACCTTAACCTATTTTCCAGATTTCTTTATCATTAAATGGTTGCCACATCGATGCTAGTAACTCCACGTGTCTGCACCTCTTAACAACAAGTCAGACTTCTGTTACACGTTACACACAACTTTCCACAACACTTATATCTGAGACCATTAGTAGCAAAAACTAGTTTTTGTAGACTGCAACAAATGCCCCTTTGGTTACACTGTTTCTGCTCCGTGGTTTTCAGTTTCAGGCTTCTTTCTTGATATTGGACCAGTTTCAGACATTTTTGTGTCCCTGAGTCATTTAGACTCAAAAAGAATGATCCTTAAATAGCGGATGACAAGATTATTATGGGCCCTGGACTTCACTTTAAAACTGCCCTCTCTTGCAGGTTTGATCCATGCATCCTTCTGCCCTGCGGTCTCTGGCTGCAGGGAGGTTGTCATCGCTGACGGGCGCATTGCCCTTGACTTCGATGAGAATTCTTGGCAGCTCCCCTCCATTTCTGTGATTGTGCCACCTAGGAAAACTCTTACTCTGGTGAGTACTTTGTGTAATATCTCAAACACACTAAGTTACTAAGTTACACAAGAGAAAAAAAAAAAAAGCAAAACTTTAAAACTAACTAATGAGAGACGTACCTCTGTAAAGTCTGTGTTTTGTTACTTGTGTCGTTCGGGTTGAGGACTTGGCATGCTCAGGTCCTCTCTCCTCAGTTATGCCATATCCCCAACAACAACAATGAAGGGACTGTATTCTACCTGGCAGTTCCTTCGAGCTTTATAAAAGCTAATCTTCCAGCCTGTGTATGGCAAGAGGGCAAGTTGGGCTTTGCTCGTGTGTTGTTCATCAAGCTTTATTTTCCTTCCTCAGATAACATCAGTCAGAAATATATGCCTAAAATCCTTTAAAATCCTTTGCTTTGTCAAAGATAAATCCTTTGTTTCACTCGACATCATTAAATCATAGCAAAAGCCAATCAAGACGTGACATTTTTGGAGAGATTGTGTTATTCATTTGATGGTGTTTTCATTTATTTATTTATTTTTGTTTAGGATTATATCATGTTGGTTCCTGATAGCAGCTACACTCCAGAGCTCCTGAAAGAAAAGCCACTGGATAAATCTGCAGATTTCATACAGCGGTGCAGAGGAGAAGGCTTTTATATTGAGTATGTATTCAGATAACACACACCGCATTCAGATCCGCTTGAAATACTTTACATACTTTAATTATGCTTTGACATCAAGTCATTGTTGTGATAATGTATAACTGATAAGATCCTGTGAGATTTTATTGTATTTGTTGGCTTTCCTTCGTCACAGCGTTTTCTTTTTTGGGGAAATGGTGCCCTCTAGCTGTCATGATCAAGAATACAACCACCGTCTGTATTTTTACCTTTCCAGCCCCAGATCCTCCTCCCCGTTCTGCAGAGACTCAGCTCTCTCACTTGTAGCAGCTTATAATGACGGGGCTCTGCCTTGCGACTGTGACAAATCCGGCTCTACGGGGACTGCCTGTGATCCCGATGGGGGACAGTGTCCCTGCAGGCAGCATGTCATCGGACGGCAGTGCACAAAATGCGCCACGGGATACTACGGCTTTCCCTACTGCAGACGTGAGTGAATATTTGCTTTTGACTCAGTATAGACAATCTAGAAAATAAACACACACCAGCCACACAGTAATTCTTTATCATCACTCTCTCCTCCCTCTAGCTAACTTTCAGGATAAAATAACTGAAATATTTCCTTCTTTTCGTAGCGTGCGATTGCGGCCGCCGACTGTGCGACGAGGTCACGGGACGCTGCATCTGCCCTCCTCAGACCGTCAGACCAGCCTGTGACACGTGTCAGCATCAGACCTTCAGCTACCATCCTCTGCTGGGCTGCGAGAACTGCGAGTGCTCTCCGATTGGCGTGAACACGAACGCAGGGGATCAGTGTGACCGCATCTCTGGACAGTGCAGGTGAGTTGAAATACACAATGGAGAGCAAAAAGTTTAACCTCCATTAGAGACAGTTAATAAACCCCTTCCTTGCTTGTGCAATTATATTAAAGGAAAACGCTGAAATGAAATGTTAGTTCACACTCCAGTTGGGTTGGGATTTCATTTTCTCTCATGAACAGTAACGTGCAACAGTTTTGGGGAATTCAGATGCATAGGTTCTTATCCATCGTGGCGCACAGTAGTGCCAAAAGACAATGAGCACAAACATTCACAAAAAATTCACAAACAATCCACAGAAGAATTTTTGGCAAGTTCTCTAAGATGCTTGGGGCAACACACCTGAAAATAGTTCTTGGAAAATAGTGTGGAGAACAGTTTTTTGTTTTAATTGCATGTGTAAATTGAGTATTTTATTTGCAGTAATGCACTTTTGATTTTTTTTTGTGCAGCTGCAAGCCGAGTATTGGAGGCCGGAAGTGTGATCGCTGCGCTGCAGGTTATTATGGCTTCCCTAACTGCGTACCCTGCGACTGTAATCAAGGTGGAGTGACATCTAACGTGTGTGACCCAGACAATGGCAGGTGCCTCTGCAAGGTGAGCTGAGTTCACCCAGTTGTGTATTTAAAACTCCTTCTTCAATTCTTCCTCCCTTGTTACGATGTCCTGTTTATGATTGCTACAGAGAAACGTCGCCGGCACCAGGTGCGACGCTTGTCGGGAAGGTTCCTTTTATTTTGACCCGTCGAACCCTCACGGCTGCACCAGCTGCTTCTGCTTCGAAGCCACGGACCAGTGTCAGAGCTCCAGCAAACGTAGAGGGAAGGTGTGTTTGCTTCTCATTCGTGTCTATGTTCTTGATGGTGAATAATGTCATTTTGCGTAACTAGTCCTACTGTCAAACACTAACAGTATTCCTTGTTAATAGTTCGTAGAGATGCGCGGCTGGCGTTTGGAAACCTCCAGCAACGAGGAGGTTTCCTCTGTGCTGAACACAGCCAGTAACACGGTGGTGGCAGATATCCAGGAGCTTTCTCCTACAGTGCAGAATCTACACTGGGTGGCACCACCGTCCTATCTGGGAGACAGGGTGAGTCAGTGGAAGGAGACAACGTCGTGGACATGCTGTTCTCTCCTCTCTTCTCTTGCTTTTCATGTCTGCACCTGGCCCCAAAACAGATGGGAGTTTTTACATGCCACTGTCGCCTTAGTGCGTACTCTGGGGGTTTTATGCTCTGGGTTCTATACATAGACACTATAAAGATGGATGGAGGGACAACTCCTCAAGAGTGAAGTGATGGGACCAAACTAAAACACTAAAATACACTAAAATACAATATTTATTACGATTTTCCAAGAATGGTTTCTGTCATTTTAGGTAGTTAATATAATGTTGATGCATGTTTAAGTGTCAATTTATTGGATAAGTTTCATTTTAGTAGGATGTAACATAATGGCGGCTACCAGTTGCCATGCCAACCGCTCTGTAAAGCGGTGTGGGATCGCAAGACTCTGACTCTGACGGGAAAATAGAGTCAGTTTGGCCAAAACAAGGAAGTTGTTAGAGAATAATTTCTCTTCCCTATAGATAGTTTGTGTGGTCAATGTTAGATCACTACTGGGGTCAGTTATCTGCCCTATTTTGTCTTTGAGGAACATGCCAAGGCCATGGTCCCTCTTTGGCATCTTCAGTCTCACTGTCGTTTCCTAGTTGGTGTGAATCCTTATCTTCATGTTTATGCACTAGATGTTAACACATCTCCCCTTTGCTGCCTCGGCCCACCTTTCTAGTATAAGAATCCGAGCTTCACTGTTCGTCCCTTAGAATTGAGGTAGACTCATGCACTTATGATGTGATGACGAATCTTCTGTTCTCCTCGTATACGGGCCTAAATAAATTCCTTCAGCATAAGACATACAGGACTCCGGTACTTCTTCTTCTTCATCGGCATAACCACAAATTCCTCCCTAACAATAGTGGCGACACGTTGTCCATATTTATACAGCCTGTGGTTCTATAACATGTCTCGAGACAATTTGCATTATTATTGATTGTTGATTTATAGTGATTTTACAGAAAAACCAAGCCACATTGTTACTAACACTATAAAAACATATTCTGACTTTTGATTTTGACTTTACTGACCAGGAGAAATTAATTTTAGCTGTTTTTCTAGTGAGTTTCACAACTGCCAGGTCTTTTTGTCGCTTCAAGTTGAGTTTATTAACCCCTTGACGCCGAGTGTTGCGAATTTGCGAGGCACTGCTTCCACTCAGACTGTAGCCAAAACAACGCATGTAATACTCTAATGTCGTTTTTTTGCGCATTCAATACATACCTAAGAACCTTTTGCAAGCACTAGTTTCTCGTAGCACCAGTCGGAGTTCAAAGCACAAACACAAATAATTAATTTCTTTATATAAAATATATATACAGTATATATAAATATATATAAATCAAATCAGGCGTCAAGGGGTTAAACACCATATAAGTTTTTGGACTGTTAAAAATAATGACCTCAACTATGAAGACAAAAAAAAGTTGCATACTCACCAAATACAAATTACACTGCACTCTCACATCAACTTCGGTCTTTGTTCCCTTCTCTTAGGTTTCATCTTACGGTGGTTTCCTCACCTACCAGTCCAAATCTTTTGGGATACCCAGCGAGGGGATGACTCTCATGGACAGGAGACCCGATGTCGTGCTGACTGTACGGAGCGCCACAACTTTTCCCACTCGTTCATTTTTCAGTGAAAAAAGCGCGCCTCGTTTTTATCCATTTCATTATTTCGCCCCTAGGGACAGGATATGACTCTGATCCACATGGCTCCGCAAGTTCCACTTCCAGACAGGCTGCATCAGGGCAGAGTCCAGCTCTTGGAGGTAAAATAAACAGCTGCTCTGTTTCACTTACGGTCTGAAGCACCACTAGGCTGCTATTACAAATAAAGAACACAGAATATGAAAGTGGTGAACACGGATGAAACGGATTGTTTTTCTTAGACCTTTAATAATTAGGAGGTCATTCAGACTGGTGCTTTGATTGCTTGGAAATCCTCAGACCAGAATTATAAAATATGTTTGTTTAAAGTTTGGGTTTGGGGTGAAGAAAACACACTAAATGCCGAAAATGGAAAGGGTTCATCCTCTAGGGTGTCTGGCTTTTGTTATTTTATAAATAAGTGGAATTTAGCCCTGATTGTGTTAAGACGCACCAAAGTGACAGACAGACTTGATTGAAACGTCCTCTCCCACGCTAATTTCTCAAAATGAGCACTCAATTTTTTTCTACCTTTTGCAGGGAAACTGGCGCCACGCCGGCACCAACAGGCCTGTGACCAGACAGGAACTGATGATGGTCCTGGCTGGTCTGGCGGGCCTGAGGATCCGAGCCCTGTATTTTACTCAGAGCCAACGACTCAGCTTGGGCGAGGTGGGCCTAGAAGAAGCCACAAACTCAGGGACGGGAAGTCCTGGAAACACCGTGGAAGACTGCTCCTGCCCCCCTCAGTACGCTGGAGACTCCTGCGAGGTGAGTAGTTTAAATGTATGCTAGTCCTGAATTATCCTAAATAAAATGTGAGGATAAATAATAATCTTAATGAGAAGGAAAAAAACTAAATATTTCTCAGAATATCAGGAAGCAGGTCTTGCATCAGTCTGAGCCTGCTGAGTCCTGTAGGAAAAAATGTCCCCTTCAACAAACTGCGCTTGAAACATACATGGTTTGTATAGTTAAGCCAGAAAAAGAAAAAATGTCTGGTGAAAGGTTGAGGAGATTTAGAGCGTTTCGTCAATTTCAAGTTGCAGAAGAAGCAAGCATGCAGGGTGGGGCAAGGTACTGATTGAAAAGACGTCTTGAGTGCCTCATATTTTAGGGGTCCCAACACGCCTGAACAAGGAAACCACACCCTTTTTCCTTGAGGAAAAGTTCATCAGCCAAGGTGCATCAGTGGAATTCACCCAAAGAAAAAAAAAAAAACGTCCAGAGGGCTGTGCAGCAAAATTGTGTAGCCCCAGGCTGGGATGTGTAGCACAATCATGCAGACGTAATATTAGTGATTATGCAGCTATAATCACTGGCGTGGTTACAGCTCACAGGAGTGTAGAGCAAACAACTGGGGTGTTGTTGCTAAGCTGAAGCTTTGCTTGGATCCTTTTTATCCTGGGAACGGCGCCCACAGACCAAAATTACAAATGTGAACACACGCACGAACTGCTAATTAAAACTTTACAGAGAGCAGATATTATTTGAGGGAGTAAGTGATATAAGGGTGGAAAAAAAATTCCAAGTGTCTGTCATAGAGGTGTTTCACTCCATCTGGTTGCCCGTGTGTTCATGAGCCACCGTCAGATTGGGTGTGTTAACAGGAAGTTAATTGTACGTGCCCAGAGGCTGCATGATAAGGCACCCAGCCTTAACACATGAGGTGTGGCTGTTGGCAACGCGGTGTTACTAATAAACCAGAGTGCGCTGGCTATGAGCGTGTGTCTCCGAAGTGCAGCTGACACACCCAGCTGTGTCTGTTGTCTGTTTGAGGAGCGTGATTCAGGTGTGACTTTCTTGTCTGTGGTGTCTGAGGATGTCTGACTTTCTACTCGGTAACCGTGCTCTTGCACAACCTTGATATAAGCCGCACGCACAAATAACAAAATGTTTCTACACCTCCGAATGCTTTACTTAGCTTTTCGAAGCGAGGCTCAATCACCACACCCTTTCATTTTAAAGTAAACAAAGCAGCTTTTACAATGTTAAAAAAAATTAAATATAAAAAAATATAAAAGATTTCCAGCTGAGACAGTTTGACTTTCCGTGTGTGCGTTCTTGAGTGTTCAGTGTACCCACATTTGACTGTCCGAATGTGTCTCAAACTATTATTTGTTTTGATATGTGCCTATGGGAGCATGAAATGTAAAGAGAGTGAGTGAGAGAGAGAGAGGGAGCATGTAAACACTTGCACTGTGCTTGTGATCCTGCATTCACTCACGATGTGACTCAGGTAGATGGGTGTGTCCTCTTTGTGTCTGTGCGAGGATGGGGAGCTTAAGAGGTCCAGGCAAGGGAGAGTGGAGCATTATTTCGCACAGACTGAGCTCTAGGAATGTCAGAAACGTGCATGGATAGACAAAGCCGTAGAAGGCTTCTGTTACGGACCCTGATATGTTGGACCTTGATTGGACTTTGCTGCGGCGGCCCCAGGCCCTATGAGGGGGGAGAGCGACCCAGTCACACGAGGCATCACAACAGATGGGCTCAGAGGATACAATACCCTTCGCTTCATGACCGAGGAAGTCAGCGGATAGAATATCCATCAGTAAATGACCAAGGCGGCCAACAGATAGTCGACCTCTCAGTGCACGACGAGGGGCAGAGAGTTCAGTATCCCTCTGTTAATGACAGCGGTGCTCAGATTCAGGTAAAAATCTGAAAAGGATTGATGTTGCTCTGCCTTTGCTGCCGGTGTTATCTCTCAGGTGTGGATCATTTACGACTCGAGGACTGTTATCTCGGAAAGCAAAGGGCATATTTCATCATTGCCTGTTGAACTAAATTCAGCCCAAGTTCACTTCTTTGTGTAAATCCTGACACCAAACAGAGGTGCAGCCTTGGGAATTAGTTTGTGAATGATGGCAAAAGCTTTGGAAGCATTTTTTTTTATCTCAAGATAAATAACTGTGATACCTTTCTGCTGAGCTGCTAAGCAGGACAAACGGTGTTGTGTTATAGATTACCACAGTGTTATTGTGCATAGCTGGGCAATATGATAGAACGATAGGACGATAGTAAGTTAGAGATTTATGAGAGGTGTATTTGAAATGTGTGTCACTGTAAATAATTGAAGTCAGTTGTAGTGTTGCAAATTAATGAGCAGAACTAATTTATCTGAACTTGAATTTACAGGATGATGAGCATTTTCTTGTAGGGATCGGGGGGAAAACACATAATTTGATCTACTTCTTAAAATATAATGAAAGGTTTACTTTATCCGATTATATATTCATGCCATTCAGATACTGTATAATGTCAGAGCGGGTTTTATCCACGTTTTGCAAGACCTGTGAAGAACTTGAACTTAATTGTGTCTTCATTTTGTGTTTTTCTTCTTCAGAGGTGTGCTCCTGGTTTCTACAGAGATGGCAGTAGGCCTTACCTGGGCCGCTGTGTGCCCTGTGAGTGCAACAGCCTGACCAATGAGTGTGAGGAGAGGACAGGGAGGTGCCTGGTAAGAAATGCATTGAACCTCTCGCCCCTTTGTTGAGCTGTAATTTGGACAAAGCGCCTAGATCTCTCATTCTTCACCTTAAATCTACTCTATTCACTATAGGGGGATGATATATTACAAAGTCATAGTTGTCTCTGTTGTGTTACTATTATGCAAGGCATTCAAGACTAGGCCTGTGCATGCAGCGCACACACAGATGCAAGCCTTCTCAAAGCTCAAAACTCTTAGCATCTGGTTGTTTTAGTAGAGCCTGTGTGTGCGAAGCTAGCTGCAATACGCACAAAGATTTTTTCTTTTTTTTTCTTTGTCCATCCCTGCACTTCATTATGCTCTTTCACACCTTCATTTATTTTTATTTTATTTATTTTCGTATTGATTTGATTTTTCTCTTATTCTCAGCAACCGGTTTAATGAACACATTGTGTCGTTTCAGAACTGTCAGTACAACACAGCTGGAGACAGATGTGAGCGATGCAAAGAAGGTTACTATGGAAACGCAGCTCAGAGGACGTGCAGGGTGTGCCCGTGCCCATTCGCCGTGGAAACAAACAGGTGGGAAAGAAAAATAAATAAATGCATAAAAACCCTTAACAGCTGCTCCGTAATTAAATGTAAAGGTGTGCTTGGCAACTTAATAATCTCTCCATTGATCTGCAGTTTTGCAGTCGGATGCAGGGAGGCGTACGGAGACATCCAGTGCATGTGCAGAGCAGGCTACACCGGTGACAGGTGTCAGAGGTGAGCATCGACTGACCGGTCGAAATAATTCAGATTGAAATACTGTGCAGGTGCTGCGCAATACATTTGGCTTATTTCTAACTTGCTTATTTATCTGTGCTTTTATATTTCTCTTTCCCGCAGTTGTGCCGCTGGTTACTATGGTGATCCAATGACGCCAGGTGGAAGTTGTCGCCGTTGCAATTGCAATGGCAATGGGAACAACTGTGATCCCAGGACTGGAGGTTAGATTGTGGACTCTGATTTAGGAGACAAAAGTCACTGAACTGAATTACGCTGCGTTTCAGTTTGTATCAGTGTTAAAACGTCTCGTATTTCTCTTGTCTATCTCAGTTTGCAAGAACACACTGGAGCCAGGAGACACAAACACAGATGAGCAATGCCGAGGTGAGTTCACAAAAAGAACAGTGGGGGCGTGACACGCCTTTTGCAATAAATATGATCCCTTGCTAATCCTTTCCCGTTTTGAATTTCAGAGTGTGACAGCTGTGCACAGACCTTACTCAACGACCTGGAGAAGCTGGACGAGGAGCTGAAAAGGATCAAGGCTCAGCTGGACAACGCCACTGCCAGCTCCTCTTCTCAGGACAGGCTGAAGAAGCTGGAGAAGGCTGTGTCAGACACCAAGGTAACGCGCCAGTATTTAACTCTGTAGGATGCAAACGGTGGTGAAGAGGAAGAAACTGATATTATCTGATTACACAGCCTGGACAAAACCTTTTAGTCACAGACAAAATGTGCATGTGTTCATTACACACACACCAAAGTAGAATGGAAGTGCTTGTTCAAACACATTAGCATTCCTGATGATAAGAAATCTTTGTGCATTTGTCCCAGAGCCAGTGATGTGAGTGAGACACCACGTTGCTGAATGCCAGTGTTTATTTCTCTTTGCATTGTAATCGCTGCAATCAGTCCACTTCTGTTGTGTGCTAACCCTTCCTGCATTCATGAGACACAAGCAAACAATATCCACAAGTCCGTTTGAAAACAGCCCACCATCAGCAACATCTCAATGTGTGATTTTTGTAGATTCTTGTCAACAAATTCACCTCTGCCGTTAACGGCCAAAAGACCAAAGTTGACCAGTTAGAAGACGACACGTCAACTCTCGCAGACGACATCAGCACTCTCAAGGACAAGGTAGAGTGCGAATTAATAAATGTTTAAAACTTCATTGACTTGACTGATTTTTATAAATTTTTTAATGTGTGCTGTTGTAATGTGTTCTTCTACAGGCGGACCAGAAGGCTACTGAAGCTGACAAGGCGGTGGAAGATGCTGAAAAAACCCACAAGCGGGCAAAGGATTTGGATTCAGAGATTCAAAACTTACTCAAGAAAATCCAAGGTGGGGGACATTCAAGATAAATTCACTGGCAGCACATCTGCTCCAAACATGGATGGCTTTGCCGTATGTAGTCTATAGTAATTTAATCACTTGACTGACTGTCTATTTTCTGTGTGCTTGAAGATCTGCTGAACCAGCTGAAGAATACAGACAACAGAGGTGATGTTCCCAGTACGAACTTGAATAAACTGCTGGAGGAGGCTCAGCGCATGGTGAAAGAAATGAGAGACAGGAACTTCACCCCTCAGAAGACAGCTGCAGAAGAAGAAAAAGATGAGGCTCAGAAATGTACGACCTTCTGTCTTATTTTTACTCAGTAGAAACCACAGTGAATCATGTTTGTTGATTGCAGAAGGTAAAAGTTACCAGTACGCAAACATTTATTATTTTTTTTCTATGTTGCAGTGCTGGACTACATCAAGGCTAACGTGAGCAAGCAGTGCGACCAAAATGAGGCGGCGGCAGATAAGATCCGGGAACTTCTGACTAATTACACGGCCAAGCTGAAGGACCTGGACAAGGCCCTGAAGGAGGCAGCGGACTTGGTGGAAAAAGCCAATGCTCAGAACATTCTCAGTGCGGAGACACTGGAAGATCTGCAGGTAATAAAGTAGTAGTTAATCAGTTATGAGAAACACATAACTTATTAAAACATGGTTAATAGTTAACAACTTTGTGTGGAAACTAAGATCACATGTGTAGTATTTTTTTTAATCTAGTTTTTTAGTCTAGTATAATATTCATAATAAGAACCTTAGTGCTGTACACACAGTAGCTCTCTAATGAAGTGGTTCATATTCTCCCTACAGAAACGAGTCGAAGCTTTAAGGAAAGAGCGGAAAACTGTGGAAGACCAGATGGTCATGGCGGAGGATGAGCTGCAGAAAACAGAGGATTTGTTGAAAATGCTCCAAGACAGTAAATCGGTACGTTTGACAAAGCTGACTGTTCTTCACCTCAATTACGCTCTTATACTAATTATACTCACACATGTCTATATTTATTGATTCTCTATACGAGCCAAAACATTTCAATATGCAATAGCTGTGTTACATCTGCATCACACGGCCTCGTCTCTGATTCAACACCAGTGGGCTGTCAGGTCCCAACATGCCATCCCCTCAGATAATGATCAGTGCTTTTGCTTGTTATGCTCCGAAGTGAAGTCAGTGGTATTTCCTGGTGTTATGCATTGTAT
Source organism: Chelon auratus (assembly GCA_030220025.1). Classification (NCBI taxonomy): domain Eukaryota; kingdom Metazoa; phylum Chordata; class Actinopteri; order Mugiliformes; family Mugilidae; genus Chelon; species Chelon auratus. The sequence continues at coordinate 14,995 of JASGAT010393949.1, read as the reverse complement.
TGCACCCATTCATCTGTCCTTCTCCGCTGTAGGAGTATGAACAGCTGGCGGCACAGCTGGACGGTGCCAAGACCGATTTGACCACGAAGGTGAACGAGATTTCCAAGGCGGCCGCCAAGAAAGACATTGTGGAGGCCGCGGAGGATCATGCCAGGAACCTACAGAAGCTGGCAAAGGAGCTCGAGGAGTAGGTTTATTTTGCACACAGTAAAGATGAAAAGGCTCATGAGTGGTTTTAGTGTTCGTCTAGCTTTTTGGCTGGTTCTAAATCGAGCATAATCCTTCAAGGCGCTTGCAATTTGTTTGTCAGCTTTTCTTAAACAATGTCTTTCCATGTGTTCTTGTGTAACAGTGCTGTGAAGAACGCAAGCGGACGTACTGAGGTGCGCGACGCAAAAGATGCCATCGATGCCTACAAAAACATCATAGATGCTATCAATGCTGCAGAGGCGGCTGCCAAAGAGGCCAAAGATGCTGCAGACAACGCCCTGGATGTAAGACTTGATATTTCATACATTAACTGACAACCACATCTTCTTTTTGGCATGACGTGAAGTTAGTCAAGGTGCATTTTAGAATGCTGCGTCACTTTAACCTGGGTTTCCTTTTCACTTCCTTTAAAGAATGTAAATAAACAGAAACTCACAGAAAGAGCCAAAGACCTGAAAGAAAGTGGCAATGACCTGCTCAAGGATGCAAAGGCGGCAGAGAAAGACCTAAAGGGTATCCATCCATCTTCTTAAATTGTTGTGTAATAATATTCTGAGAGCTCGGTCACTAATTGATATTTTTCTTCACCAGACGCTGCCAAAAATCTTACCAACCTGAAGAATCGCCTGTCGAATGCAAACACAAAGAAGGATGCTCTCGAGAAAAGCCTTCTTGATGCTCAGAACCAGCTAAATGACATTAAGAGAGGTAGAGTAGAGCAAGTCGAGTGTTAAAATGACATGTCTGTTGGAGCTTTCTTGACTATAACTGCTCTTCAATTTGTGCTTCCCAACCAGATGATATCGAGGACATGATCAATGATGCCAAGAGGAAGGCAGCTGCAGCCAATGACTCAGCCGGCGACACTATGAACAAACTCGATGCCATCCAAAAGGAACTTGATAAGATCAAGGTCTCACCTTCGGACTCTAACCTAAGCAGTGTTCTGGACGATGTTGACCAGTCAGGTGAGATTCTCTTAGGACGCTGAGAATTTTTCTCTCTGCATACTTTATGCCATAAGAATCACATTTCTCAAAATACAAAATAATTGCGTAATTCGGTTTCTTTCACCCATCTTCAATTTCTAGTGAAGAAGCTGCTGAACACCATCCCATCTCTGAATGATAAGATCTCCGAGGTGGAGAATCTGACCTCCCAGTTCTCGCCCGCAAACAACATTTCCGACAACATCAGGAAGATCAAAGAGCTCATTGAACAGGCCAGGGGCGCGGCGAACATGGTGAGGCCCAGCTCCGTAAATACATCCGTGACATCTGCTCCGTCAAACACACCTGAACCCTGTGCAATGACTGTTCGAGCACAGTTTAATTTCCTCCCCTTTCCTACAGATTGCCATCCCCATGAAATTTGCAGGCGACGGTCACGTCGAGCTGCGTCCCCCGAAGAATCTCGACGACCTGAGAGCGTACACAGCCCTGTCCCTGTTGCTGCAGAGACCTGCAGGGAGAGGAGATGGACGCAGACGCAGACAGACCACAGAGAAAGGAAGCATGTTCGTGTTGTACCTTGGTAACAGAAATGTAAGTAAATCCAAATACCCATAAACATTTATTTTTTTGTGCTATGCTGTTTGACTGTAAATTTACATGAACATGTTTGAATTGCCTTGCAGTCTACTAAATACATAGGCATGGTTTTGAGGAGATACAAACTGTACGCCGTGTACAACCTCAGAGGAAACGAGTACGAGATAATGTCAGAGGACATCACTCAATCAAAGATATCTCAGCCGACGACGTTTGATCGAGTAGACCTACAAAGGTAAAATCACCACTTCCACTCTTGTTCACTGTCAGTATTTCAAAATGAAAAAAAAATAATGAATAAAAAAAGGAGATTTGTGAATAATTTGAACTTTATAAATGTGTTTTTTCCATCTCATGATTTAGAATTTACCAAGATGCAGAGTTGGTCTTTACCAGAGACGTAACCTCGAGCACTCCTGGTCAGCCAATGAAACAAACCAACAAAGGCAACGTGGCCGAGAACCTCCTGGACCTCAATTCTGATGACATTGTTTTCTATGTTGGAGGCTACCCTGACAACTTCACTGTAAGCAGCAAGGAGATAAGAAACGACTACTATTTGTCTTACGATCATGGGTTTCATTGTTCTCTGTTTTGTGCCTCACAGCCACCACCTACACTCCAGCTGCCCAAGTACACAGGCTGCATTGAGTTCGTTTCCGTCAATGACAACGTCACCAGTCTCTACAATTTCCAAAGAGCAGAGAAGATCAATGTGGAGGACCCATGCAAGAGGTACATCGTAGCAGGAATCATGTTTAGCTTATTTGAAACAGGCTTGTATTTAGTCAATGGCGAGAGGCAATTTTTATTCTGAATTGTCAGTTTTAAAATGTAGTTTTGTGAAGCTGCAATGTCTTTTACCTGTAACTTTAGACTGAAAATACATTGGTAGGTAAGTACATAAGTAGGTAGATAGGTAGGTAAGTAGGTGTGTAAGTAGGTTAGTGTATCGGTAGATAGGTAGCTAAGTAGGTAGGTAGGTAAGTACGTAGGTAGGTAGATAGGTAGGTAAGTAGGTGTGTAGGTAGGTAGGTAAGTAGGTAGGTAGGTAGGTGTGTAGGTTGGTAGGTGTATCGGTAGATAGGTAGGTAGGTAGGTAAGTACGTAGGTAGGTAGATAGGTAGGTAAGTAGGTGTGTAGGTAGGTAGGTGTATAGGTAGGTAGGTAGGTAGGTAGGTAGGTAAGGAAGATAAATAATTGGGTAGATTGGTAGGTATGTGGGTAGGTAGATACTATTTGAACACAGGTTTCAAACTTGGTCCCACTGGTCCGTTCTTTATTATGACTTGCAGTCTTACTACACAGTAGTAGTCCAGTATTGAGTGTTTTGACTGACCCTCCGTTCCATCCAGGTACGTGCCTCCTGCGGACTCGGACTACTACCAAGGCACCGGATATGGCAAAGCGACTGTAGAAACGCAGAAATCCTTTAATCGTATCATCAATTTAAATGTCAAAACTAGTTCAAGGAATGGTCTGATCCTATTTGTCGGAAGTGAGGTAAGTTATTGTATACATTACTGCTTTATACATATTACATACATGAAAGATGGAACTGTGCAAGTAGGTACACTGTTTGCAAGAATTTGATGATTGTTTTCCCTTTCTGACATAGGACGAAAACTACTTCTATGTGACGATGGAGAAGGGCATCATCTTTCTACACAGCAATTTGCTTGAAGAACCAGTTACAGCTAACTTCAATATGTTTGCTGTAAGAAGCTGATTTGTTTTATTTATTTATGTTTTTGCAGTCACCTTTATTCTTTACTGACAATTTCCAAAATAAACCCCTTCATTTAGCTCCATCTTTCTACCTTTATATCTCATATAGACCCTTCCAGAAGACTGGAAAGAACTATTAATTGTTATCAGAAATGCAGAGGTCTTAGTCCGTGCGACTAATAAAGAAGCAGCAAAAACTCCAATTGGATTCGACTTCATGAATTTGAAAGAATTCTACGTCGGCGGTCTACCAGAAGGCATAAGACGAAGGTGTGTTGTTGTTGTTGTTGTTGTTGTTGTTGTTCGGTGGTGTTCAGTGTGTGTTTTGGGAGAGGCCATCATCCATTTGCCACTCATTTGATTGTAACTTGATGTGTTGTGCTCCCCTTGTAGATTTAACATCACCATACAGCCATTCAAAGGATGTGTGAGAAATCTGAAGCTGGATGGCGGCTTTAAGGCTGTCAGTGAAAAAGTCGGGGTCAGCAGAGGTTGTCCAGCCACCATGGTATGACGTTAACATCATAATCAACATTCATAGAAATCAGTTAAGCGTATGTGCCGAATTAACGAACGGCGATCTCCTCGTTCTCGTAGATTTCTCGTAGAGCAGAGTTCAGCCCGGAGAGCTCCCTCTCGGCCGACCTCTCGAGCTTCAGCCTGGACAACGACGTTACCGTTTCCCTCGGATTCAAGAGCACGGAGAATCAGGGTCTCATTTTGAAGAACAAACAGCCGGTCAGTGTTTGTATCAGTTTTGACATTTGATTTTGCGACTAAGACCTCTGAGGTCAGACGGCATTTTTTAAAACTCCTTTACTTTGTTCTGTTTTCCAGAGTAACGGGATCAATCTTGCGCTGCAAAATGGCCACGTGGTCCTCAACCTCAACAACAAGCGGTGGAAGTCCAACAAGCAGTACAACGATGGGCGGTGGCATTACTTGACTGCAACCAGACGAGGCGAAAGGTACGAAGGAAGCATTGATTTTACATTTGCACTTTTAATAGATTGACGTGACCGGCCGTTTATATTAAGGGATGTCACGACCACTTCACAGACATGCAGCATTTACATGGGGACTACATGGAAGTCTAAAATTGGGAAAACAATTATATTTCGGGCAAATTTGACGCTTTTTGGGTTTTTTTTGTTAGCGTCCAAGAAAGCTGTTGACTTGGAATGTTTTCTCAGAAGGATTTCCATAGACATGACTAAATATTGTCCATACTGTGTGATTTTCATTTTGTGATTCCACAACGCCCATTTAACCACTCATACAGTGAATGAACACATATATGACAAAAAGCTGCAATGACGGTTAAAACGCTCAACGCTCAATACCTATGTTTATTCTCCGCTGGTGATTCTTTCAGCATCCGTCTTGTCATCGATGATGAAGATGAAGGTCAGGCGGAGAGCGGCGACGGATCCGTACCTGACCCAGCGGGACCCTTGATTCTGGGGGACAGGAAGTTCAAAGGCTGCATTTCCAACCTCTACACGAGACGGTAATATCTCCTGCAGGGCACATCTGCTTTATTTAAAAAAAATAAAAATAAAAATATCAAGATGTGATTCTGTGATGGGTACGTATTATTTTATAACTGTTATTTATTTATTTTCGCCATTTGCAGGCCAGACAACCTGTACAACCCGGAGAACTTCTACTCCTTCGACAGTACCGGAGACGTCCTGCTGGATGTGTGCACCGCTGACAGTCCACTTCAACAAATGCTATCCCGCGGCTCTAAGAAGGTGAGGCATTTCTTTCATCGTGTGCATTTGTAAATTAGTTATATAGTTAATTCTGTATTTCTAAAGCAGTGAAATAATCATGCATTTGGATTCTAAAATGGTTCCTCTAATTTACTGGAACAATTCCACCTTTTTCTTTTCTTTTTTTTTCACTGTAAAACATTTAAAACTAACATGTACATTGTTAACGTGTGACTTGATGGAGGTTAAAGTAAGTCGCACCCGGCTTTCTCTTTCTCTTTCTCTTCTGCAACTTCCTCTGACTTTACTTTGTTGACAATGTTGCTGCCTCATTTCCAGAGATGAAGAAGAAGGAGCCCTAAGACCTGCTGACGCTGACGAGAATGTAATATCGGTGTGCACCACCACGTTCTGTAGACCGTTCACTTGGAGTGTACTATAATAAAAATGTGCATGAATTCTTCAGTAATCATAGCAACTGCAAAATGTATTCCCTTTCAACAGATTTGTGTATTTAATGACGACAATTACAAACCTGCAAGTAACAACTCATGTCACGTCTCTTTTCTTTCCTCCATGTAACCCTCTAACAGTCATTCACAAGCACACTCCCTCTGACTCACATTTACTGGACGATCATGCTTGATTTTTAAATGATAATAACGACATTAAAATCACTAATTATGTTCCTTGAGTATCTCCGTTCGCCTTAATGTGATATCCAATAAACAATAAAGGATCTGCATGTGAGTTTCTCAACATTTTATTCCCCTTTACGTGTATCCAGCTACCTCCAAATGATATATTTTTAAACTTAACTTAAGATGCCAAATGGGAACACTTCCTGTTTGTGACATTTGGCTTTTTTTTTTTTCTTTTTTTTTTGTATGTAATTCTGGGCCTCACAAATAAAAATGTCTAACAAAGACTTGTGTCCCAGCAGTACCTTTGAGAAACACTGATCAACACTCTAATAATTTACTGATGTAACCTCTGAGAAGCGATGAAACCTCTCTCTTGGTAGAGCTTACAATATTTTGGAATCAATCGATTTTCTCTTCAAAAGCATGAACGCTGCATCATTTCTTCTAATCACAGTAGCCCTTGCATGCTCATCCTCGCTATAAAAATACACCATTTCAGTTTGGAGCCATCTGTTTTCCGTCAACCTTTGACCCACAATACATTTCCTGAATAATCACTTCTTCGCTGCTGTACGATGTCATTGAAGTACCATGAGCTCACACCACAGTCTGGACTTATTAGATGCATATAGAGGAGAGGAGGCAGCGTATTGAAGTAACAGTGCTCATGATTCATGTGGGCCTTGCACTGAACTATGTGAAAAATAAATACCAGGAAAGATGATTTTATGCTCAAAGCTGACCCTCATCCACCATTTATACTGCAAGATTTCATCAGAGTGTCCGTTCCAAAGCAGTAAATCTGATTTATCTCTGAACGCATGCCTAGCAAGCACCCGCTTTTTTTGCATGCTTAGCTGAGCAGCTTAATAAACACACATCCTTAACTATACTGAAATCAAATGCACCCATATCTAAAGGTTGCAGGAGTTGTGCTGCTGGAAGAAACTGACCATGAGTCACCAGCTAAATATTATTACTGCTGTAATAGAGTAGTAAAAGCCTCCATCTGTTGTATTTATGTTCTTCATCACAGCAGATGCCAAAAATTACACATGCCTTTTAGATAAGTCTTGATTAGATTTATTTGGCAACAACCATGCTGGCTGATTCATTATCTTTGTATTTTTTAAGCAAACACCAATATAATACTTTACTGGCTGTACTTTTACAGGCATAACATTATGACCACCTTCCTAATATTGTGTAAGTCTCCCTTGTGCCTCCAAAACAGTTGTGACTCATCAGAGAATGGACATGGGGTCCTGTGTTGTCAGACAACAGGATGTTGTTAATGAGGGCCGTTGGGTCCTGTGAGTTGAGGGGAGGGGCCTCTGTGGCCTGTACTTGTGGCCTGTACTTGATTAGTTTTGGATCTAGTGAATTTGGAGGTCAGGTCAACACCTTGTGCTGTTTTTCATGTTTGTTTGTTTCTTTTTTTTTTGAGTTGTTCCTGAACAGTTTTTGTGTGTGTGCCTGTGTCAGGCTGCATCCTGCTGGGGATGGCTGCTACCATCAAGAGTGGGTGTGTACAGTCTGGTCTAGGTGGGTGGTGCATGTAACATCCACACGAATGCCAGTCCAAACGTTTCTCAGCAGAACACTGAATTGTCACAAGATGGTCAATGTTATTTACTTCTCCTGTCAGTGGTCATAATGTTATGCCTGATCAGCGTAGTACATCAGGTCTGGATCCTTTGAAAGGACAAAATGAGTTATTTAAATACTTTTAGAAATTGTTTCTTTTATCAACCAGAAAAATTTGTTTACTGATTTTGAAACTATCCCAATTATGGAAAGATTATTATCTGGAGCATTCATTCATGCAAAGTACAGCACATCCCATCATTCACACCTGTGGGTAAAACATAGATTCTTGCTCATGCTTGATATATAATAATAATAATAATCCCTTTTTTTCCCCACAATACCCATTGTTGGATCCCGTCCAGAGGATAAAGGAGCCGTGGACTGGTAATGATTCAAAACCAAGTTTTGCTTAGTTTACCAAGTTTTGCTTAGCAGATGTATTGTTTGTGTGTCTTTTTTTTTAGGATGGTGTGACGCGTGTCGAAAATGAGAGTGTATCACCATGTGCGTTGCCAGCTGTGGTTCCACAAGCTTATCGCATAGGAGGGCCTGTCAGCAGCCTGAGCTACGTCCTTCCTCTACAGATCCTTCAGCCCAGGTGAGGTGTCTGACGCACAAATATCCATGCATGCTTGAAACCTTCTAACTGTGAGATTTACCATTTTGATGTGATTTTCTCTCCCTCCTACCCAGACCCCACTTCTCTCTTGATGTCAAGACTCGATCTCCTGAAGGCTTGCTGTTCTTTGCTGCAACCAGAGGAGGGCGATATCATCTTGCTTTATACATGTCAAAGGGCAGGATCAGGCTGTCTGTGGGCAAAGAGAAGGAGATCTTCAACCGAGAGAAGTACAATGATGGAAAGTGGCACTCGGTCAGTGTGGATTTGTATATCCCAGTCACATATTTTAACATGAAACTCAAGCTTGTAAACAGTGTTGATAACTGCTGCTTGTTGTCTGTAGATCATATTCAGCTTGGAGAAGAAGAAATTCAGATTGGTCGTAGATGGGATCAGAGCTCAGGATGGTCAGCTGACAAATACTGAGTTGACATCCATACAGCAATTCAAGCCACCTGTGTACCTGGGCAGCGTCCCAGAATCTCTTCACAAAGAGTTGAAGGTAAATATATTACACAATTCCCTCAAGTAATTTCACTCCCAAAGCACAGTGCCAATACATTGTTCTGATTGTGTCTTGATTTTTTACTTTCAGTTTAAGGCCCTTCCAAAGCATGGTGTGCCTAGCTGTGTGCGCAATTTCAAAATGAACGGAGCACCGATGTCAAATCCAACCACAAACCACGGTGCTGGTCCCTGCTTCGAGGGGCCGACACAAAGAGGGGCATATTTCTCAGGGAATGGAGCCCATGTCATTGTCAGTGAGTACATGGTGGCATCATGACGAAACCACACTCAAAACAGGAAAAACACCAGTGCACCGTTATCCGCTGAAATGTTCTTGAACAAAAACTTGGAAAGACTTAAAAATATCATTTAAATGTTGATTATTTGCAGTGTGTATTTGTGAAACTTAACTTTTTTGTTATATTTGTTGTATGTTAGTAATGTAAAACCGCTCTGAAAGACACATTGCGTCATTTTGCATGTATAGCTGCTCCGCTGTGCACTGAGTAAAACACTCTCTTGGTGAAATTAATTAGAGTTAGTTAATTAACCAGCACGCCTCCATAATTAAATATTAGAGAGTCCTTTGAAGGACACTTTCTCTGAAATTAATTGCATATTAGTAAGAAACTATGAGACCCATTAAATGGAGAATTTCTGATGTGTTCATTTTACGGCTGTATCCTCATTGGTTCCACTTATACACTCTGAATTCTAACTTTTCTTTTCTACGCCAATGATTACAACCGTGATGATACCTATTTTCTTCATTCTCAGATGACTCCTTTGTTCTGGGCTCCACCTTCGAGCTACTGTTCAATATTCGTCCACGGAATCTGACTGGACTCCTGCTTCACGTTGGGGATTCCAGCAGGACCCAGCATGGACCTGTGACGGGCCACTATCTCAGCATTTACATGCTCAGAGGGGAGGTGAGTCCACGCGTCTGTTTGCAATCTTAGTGGCTAGAAGCTCAGGGTAGTGGTTGTAACACAGCACAAAAAAAAAAAATGTATACTTATTCTAGGCCTGAATTAACAAGTGACTTGTTTCTCTGTGATTAAAACCACTGTGTTTGGACATGCTCCCATTGGCAGGTGGTGGCACAGGTGAACAATGGAAAAGGAGTATTCAAGGTGTCGGTGAAGCCAAACGCATCTTTATGTGACAGGATGTTCCATAAAATTTCAGGTAAAATGTCAATAACGTACCACAGACTGTTATCAAGACCTGATTTAATAAATAAATTTGCATAATATCGCTGTCCTTGTGTCCTCTAGTAATCAAGAGGGAAAATGTCGTGCAACTGTATGTGGACGTATTGGGCAATTACAAGATTGGACCACAGTTTTCCACTACCACTCTGACCAAAGACCCACTGTATGTGGGTGGCATTCCTGGTAAGTATGAATAAGTTAATTTGAGTGATACACTAATCTTCTTTGTTTTGTTTAAATTGTGCGTATTTAAATATTATATCATTACATACAGTATGTCTGTGAAGGTTCTCAGTCATCCAGGTCATGGTATATCCAAAAAAGGGTTTAAAAAAAGTCCAGTTGCCTTTTTTTCAATGCTTTTTAAAGGTCCACTGTGTGGGGTTTAGTGACATCTAGCTGTGAGGTTGCAGATTGCAATCGGTTGAATACCCCTGATCCCACCGTTCCTATCCAAGTATGACAGCTGCTAAAAGTGTGAAGGGTCCTCTATGGAGGAAGTGTTTGATCTTTGGTACTTAGCTACTTCGGTTCCGGGCTACTGTAGAAAAATGGCGGCACAACTCGGCAGACTCGGTTTAAGACCACCAATAAAATGTGACTGTAAAAATGTATTATTTCATACAGTAAGCTAGCAAAACATAGAAAATAGATTGTCGGAAATGGTTTACAAATCAATCAACAATTCACCACTTGCACCTTTCTTTTGCAGAGACATTAATGCGAGAGACCCTCCCTGTCACATCATCCTTTGTGGGATGCATCCAGGACATGAAGATCAACGGTGACCCGGTCTCCTTCGACAGGCCGTCAGGCGTGTTTGGTCCAGTCAACCTCAAAGAGTGCCCGGGCTGAACGGACGGACGCATCTCGTTGCATCATCATTGAACAAACCTTGGGACCATGTCCTCCGCCAACTATGTGCAATCTGTTACCAAGACAGAGAATGTGTTTGTGTGTAAGGATGTATGAATTGTGAGTGTCTGTTCCAGTGTGTGCCTGAATGTGAATGAAACATAGAGATATGAGCAGCAGCGTACATAATGCCTGTTGCTCTGCCAAACATTTCTGTATTTATTTTAAGATAGACTAATGTATATAGCGACACTAATTCATGAATGCATATTCTGACAACTGTAATACAGTCTGATGTGTTGATCCTCTGATTCTCCGTCGACAATCAAATGCTACTGAACATGCTTGTGATTGATCAGGGCTGCATTACGGGCATCCCAGCACTTTAAGAGAACAAATAATGCTTTTTGTGATGGTGCTGTAATTGAGATCAATCTCAAGATCATTATTGGTTGATTTTTTTCCTTTTTCTTTTTGTTTGTAAGAGTTTGTGCTAGAATAATTACGTTTACACCTGCGGTGCTCTGTTCAGTGACATTTCAGGGTTTGCTGATCTATCCCATAGTTATATCCACATGCTAACATGTGTTCACTTTTTTCCCATATTTTTGTTCCAGGTTAATTTTCCATTTTGCATTCCTTTAACACGAGGATGTCCTGTATTAGTAACCAGTCTCATAATTCTGTTCAGTCATGTATGGGACCATTACTATAAAGTTGAAAGTAATGTAACAGAAATCAAAATGTATTTAAATTCACCAGCAAGTGTTTACTTTCCTGCTTTGTACATGTTTGGCAAAATTGATATGATATTATATATTGATATGAAAAAAATTCATTATAATTGGACACAAATATAAATCCATTCCTCTCTTGTGACCACTAATTTGTAGCCTGTCCATGTTCTTTACAGATATCTGTCAGGGCCATAAAGAGGTCTTATGAAAGATAGATTTAACCTGTACTCGAGGTAACAAATCTCAATTTTTATTTTTATTAATTTTTACATTGTACTCAGCAACATCTGTATACCTAAGTGTAAATAGACGTGCAATTTTTTAATAGGTCTCACTTTTTAAGATAAGATAAGATAGGACTTTATTCATCCCCGTGGGGAAATTAGGGAGAAATTGTGATTTGTAATTTAATTTACTGTGTTGAAAGATGGTATATAATGTAGTAACATCTGTAGGACCCTGAAAAACATTTATTAGGGTGTGTCAGGGGAGTGTGTGGTCCCCAATGAGGGCACTGAAGTCAGTATATTTTTTGAGGTTATTTGGATTTTTAATTGACATATGGAGATATTCTACGTACCATAGTTATTTGTAGTTATTGTACTATTAGCACATCCTTTAAATTTGACTATTTAGATTAAAAAATAAATAAAACAAATGGATTAAACAAAGGAATTGACCGTCTCTCCAAAAGAAAAATACTGTATATAGAGAAGGCTTTAATACACAATTAAGAATATCACGTGGAGGGATACAGATTAAATAAATACAGTTCTTCAATTGATTTATAAAATATAAAAGCTAAAAAATATTAACATTTATTATTTTTTGAGTCATTCAGACTCTTTGTTTAGGCATTCAAACGACCACGCCCACTCTGATGCTGCCTTCACTGACGTGTTATTTATTTGTGTATATTTTTAAGTCTTGCGTGAATAATGCAAAGGGGCGCAAACAAGGGTGACACAAAATCATAACGTGCGACTAAAAATGGGGAGATAGTAGTTATATCACAACAAATGACCAACAGATAAGATGTGAGCAAAGACAATTTGTAGTTTCCTCCACGCTCAAAAAGTGAAGCGTCACGGTAGCAGAAATAATAATAATAATAATAATAATAATAATAATAAAATATATAAATGTTTAAAAGATAAACTGCTGTTTTCACTTTGTCTTCACCCTACTCTTAACGTTGTTTTGTGCAGGTGACTTGTTGTACCCCAAGTGTTTTGAGTCGCTCGCGTGTAATCTAATCGGAAGTGTGGTAATTCCGTTGGTACTTAAAGGCAGCACACTTCCTGTCTCCACAGGAACACACAAACCAACAGTCAGGCGGCAGAATACGGAACAGCGACACAACCTCTGGACGGCGGCTAGCTTACACTCCCATACGAGCTAGCGGTTAGTTATGTGGACCGGCCCATTAGTCTGCTCACTGAAGAATTTAGAAATGACTGATCAAAACTGCGCCACTAGTTGAGACCGCTGTGACTGTGAGTGAACTAACCAAGATATACACCTCACGGTCCCCTCCCTCCTCCGAGTTCAGTTCCTCACCTCCGGTATCGGGTGTCTTAATGGCGGAACCGACCGAACCAGCGCCGGGCGGCGTGCAGGAGGAGGAGGTGGTGGGGGAGAAGACGGAGCGGATAAACGACGCAGAGCTGGCTCTGAAAGGAATCAATATGCTGCTCAACAATGGATTCAAGGAAAGCGATGAGCTGTTCAAGACTTACAGGTCTGTCTGTGTGTGTGTGTGTGTGTGTGTGTGTGTGTGTGTGTGTCTGTGTGTAGTTCAAAGACAACTGTCACTTTCTGTTTTTATTCTGTCTAGTATATAATCAGCTGTTGGAGAATGTCTGAACTTTGTGATCAATTTAAAAGCCACAAACCTGCAAAGTGCACATCATATGTTTATTATCTTTATTACCCAGCATCCCTTGTCACTTTATTTATTTATTTATTTTTTCTTTTTTCTAGTGTAGCACCATCTGATCTGGTCACAAGCATGTTGATGTCCACAGCACCACTGTTGTTATTTTTAAACGGGCTTCAGGAATAAATATAACTTTAACTCGACGAGCAGGGTTGCTTCTGTTTAAATACCCCAAGCAAACATCCACACCCAGGATATGGTTTGAAGATTAAATAATAATATTGATCCTTAGTCTGCTGCTGCTGCTGCTGCTGCACTGACGGTGTACAGGGTAAATGATGTGCTGATGTTTGAAAAGAAAAGAAAAGAAGTGCTTGTTCAACAGGTCCTTATTCCTGTTGTGCCACCAGTCGGCTGTCTTTCAGTTACCTAATACAGGCTGGTTTGAAATGTGTCAGCGAGTTTCACTTGTCAGCAGTTTTGGATTGTTGCACTT
>JASGAT010393947.1:0-16579 GCA_030220025.1 Chelon auratus | reverse complement strand
GTGGTGTTGCTTATTCTGACTGATTGTGATAAACTAAGAAGAACTTTTCAAGTCTTTTCACCATTTTGCAGATTGCAAGATGAGATTGGTCTTCGACAGGATGCAGAAAACAATTTGAATGGCTTCAGACAGGTGATTCTATTTCCTGGAGTACTAACTTATATAATTTAGATATTCATTATGTCCGACTGTTCAGTCACATACCTGTGTGTGCCTCGTTCTTGATGTAGGATGTGGATGAGGCGTCTTTAAATCGTGTCCAGTTAGAGAGGAAGATTGAAGCGCTTCAGGATGAAATAAACTTCCTAAAGAAAATTCATGAGGAGGTAAGAATAAAATAAATAGTTAGGCAACTTTAAATTCAGTCTCGGCATCTCGGCAACTCATTTCTGTGTTATTTCCTTCTAGGAGCTACGCGAGTTCCAAGACCAGATCATGGCCCAGCAAGTCCATGTTGACCTAGATGTGTCTAAACCAGACCTGACTGCTGCTCTGAGAGATATCAGGGTCCAATATGAATCCATGGCCACTTCAAACATGCACGAGACAGAGGAGTGGTACCGATCCAAGGTCAGAAGACTCACCTACGAAGGACATAGGGATTCATAAATGTGGAACATTACACAGCCAAATGACATTAGATGTACTTTTAAGGAGAGATTATATACAAGTAATTTGGAAAAATGTGTGACCAAATAAATGTCTTCATTAACAATTCTGAACAAAGATACTAAAACTAAATGTTACAATGCTTAAACATATATACATCACACATATAAACAGGTTGTTGGACTGTTTGTCTTTGTACACAGTTTGCCGACCTGACAGACGCAGCCAATCGAAACGCAGAAGCCTTGCGCCAGGCCAAGCAGGAGGCCAACGAATATCGCCGGCAGATCCAAGTGGTGACCTGTGACCTGGAGGCGCTCCGTGGCACAGTAAGCCCATTAAACCACAGAAAACGCAATGTGAAAAATGCTGAACTAGTTATCACTCCACTAAAACTGTAACGCTGCAGCTGAAGCGCTGACCTTCAGCTTTTAAGGACTGTGTGATACGTGTCTGCCTGTTTAGCAGACAGACACGCGTTTGCTTGCCTAACACTGGTGCAATTTTACGATAATGGGCACCACTGTTTGCAGCAGAGAGGACAAAATTGCATTATTTGCTAAGGAAACCATCGTGCCTGCATGCAGGGATCATTATTCTGCACTGTCACTTTCAAAATGAGAGCCAAATGCAGTAGACACAACAAAGCTGTAGTGGTAAAAAGAGTGGCAATAATTTATGTAGAACAGAAATAACAACAATATCTGTTGAAAAAGTTGTTGGACAATAAAAGTGTAGTAGTAACAGGTAGTAAGCTCGTGTTAACGCAGCAACATTTAAAATCTAATATGAGCAGTATTTTAAATGACATCTCTTTTATCTATGTCAGATGCTAGAGTTCATTACTGGCTGTTCAGCAGCAAACTTCATTATGTGGTCTTAACTCTCTTCCTTGAGAACGAGTCCATGGAACGCCAGCTCCGGGAGATGGAGGAACGCTGCGCCATGGAGACAGCCGGTTACCAGGATACAGTGAGCCATCTGGAGGAGGACATCCAGGCTCTGAAGGAGGAGATGGCAAGGCACCTACAAGAGTACCAAGACCTCCTCAATGTCAAACTGGCCCTGGATATTGAGATTGCCACTTACAGAAAGCTGCTGGAGGGAGAGGAGAGCAGGTGAGCCAGAGCTTTGAAAAATGTTTGCCTCTATCAGAGGAAATTAGAGTCTATGGCATTGATTATTTCTTTCTTTATGTCCAGGATCACCATTCCAGTCCAGAGCTTTTCCAACCTGCAGTTTAGAGGTCAGTATCACATGTGACTGCTTTCACTGCTTTTGCTTTTTAGACACATGCACAGTAACACACAGTAATTATTTGTTTAGGAAAATGTTTATTAGTAAATGAAACATTCAATCATTAGTTTTTTAGATATTTTTGTGATCAGATTAGGTGTTTGTGGACAAGCAGGGCATCTAAACCTAATGGAACTTAGGCAGGAGACCTGAATGTCACTAAAATGAGTCATCTTCTCTAGCTATCCTGTAAATGTACTGTATTAAAGCTATAATTCTTCTTTAAGTGAGAAAAAAAAAACTTTGAACCAAGGATAAAATGTATCTTTTTTTAATTTTTCCTCTCTTCCTATCACTTAGAAACCAATCTGGATACTAAAACCCCAGAGGCTCACGTGAAGAGAAGCATCCTGGTTCGAACTGTGGAGACCAGAGATGGAGAGGTATGTGTTTTATGGCAACCACCTCTACTTCATTCATTAACACAGAGGCGGGATCGTCTGTACATTGCACCACTCACCCATTCCCTCTGGAGGGCAATGTTGAACCCTTCTGCAGGTTTTCACACACAATCCCTGTGGCTCAGCACACCTGATGCCTAGTGAAACTAACACAAAAACCCCACCAGGGATGTGTTCTTTTTTCTATTTTTAACCGTGATCTCTTTTCTTTCCAGATCATTAAGGAATCAACTACTGAACACAAAGACCTTCCTTGAAGTTTTAAGATCGGCTCGTCCTCAGTCACAATCTGGGGTTTCTGAATGCACATATTACCTTTTGTCTCCAAAACCAATAGCTTCATTATATAACCCAATTTTTTTATTTTTATCTCACTTCACCATCACCTGATAGCTAATCTGTTTACTGTCTTCCAACTACGGCATAACCGTCAAATTACACAGATTTAGCTTTTTGTACAGCTCTAACTAACTAACAGACTGATCTACTAGAAATGAACGATAACCTTCATATATTCTAACCTGGGCCGACAGACCAGATTTTTAGCTTTGACTCAGATTAGCTGCCCTAGAAGAGGTCTTGAAATGTAGTGATTGAGTAGGGCTAATACGTAGCGTGGCGGAGGCTGACGTGTGGTCATGTGTATGTGAAATGTGGCAGGAGGGAGCGGCGGTTTGCAGATTTTCGCAGATCAGATTAGGTTTACGTAAGGACAGAGGCATGTGTATGTTACAGCAGCATTTGGCAGAGAGACAGGTGAACCTGTGCTGGTTTTAATCCTTTGTCTGGTGCTATTTTATATATTCTTTTCCTTTGTGGTAGCAGCTGACCGCCCGTGTGGTGACACTTGAGTTAAAAGGCCTGCACACAGGCACAGGTGGTTTCAATGACACTAACATCAGTAACCTTAATCTACTATGTATTAATGATTGCTACTCTTTGCAGAGTGTACATGTAAGAAGGTTAAAAGATGACATGATATTCTGACACAAAAATTCATCTACGTATCCAGATTCTGCATCTGAATTCTAGGAAATTGAAATAATTCATTTGCTTTGCTTTTACCTTCAGTAGTATGTGTTTTTATTTTCCCAAATATTGGCACCAATGTCTGATTTTGGTTAAGTGTCACCCACTGGGATCAACCATTTTTTAATTTGTTTTTGTTCCCATGTGTTTACCCGTTAAAAGTGTAAGTAGGTCCTTGAACAGATGCAATGGCAAAAAAAGGCAGAAGCTTCTGCGTCCTGAAATCAGTCAAAATATCTAAGAACATACGTGTATGGGCCCTCCTGTGTCTTCCATCACTTTACCTCTACTGTTCTACATCTTCTGTAGCATCCCATGTCTCTTGAAAGCAACCAGACATCATACTTCTTGACACCGGGTTGTGTTGTCAGGGCACACCCACTTATCTTGAAGACATGATTGTGAGATATATATATATGTATGTGAATATATATATATATATATATATATATATATATATAATGTATAGGAGCTGCCGTGACCTCTTTCCTGCGGCCTCTGACCACCTCTCCAGTTTGTGTATCATCGGCCTGAGAGGAGAAAGAGACAGAAAGGAGCGCTGTTGCAGTAACCTCCAGCAAATTCAACGATGCAACACCACACTGCTGTTTTTGTTTTGAAGTGGAGGAAGTTGGTGAAAAGTAAAAGGGCAAACATAACAGCTGAAACACTGCAATCCAAACTGCGACTTTTGTTGGAACCCCCATTGAATGAAGCAGTGCTGACAGGCCTTGCCACTAATGAGAGTGGTGCTTCACCAAAGCTGGCTGTGTCCGTGCTCGTCACTAGAGACACACAGTGATTCGTACCCCTCACCTTCTATCCTCCACAACTTCCTCCCCCATCACCCAAGTCCTTCTCCTGTTTAACACACAGCACTCTTTTGCATTCACTCTGTTTCTTTTTTTGAATGTTGACCCTAGATAGAAATTTTTATTATTTTTTTTTTTTTATGACAAAAACGTCGCAGATATGAACATAACATTAGTTTGGACCTATGTACTATGATGTCATGTTAACAACAATAAAACATTTTGTTTGCTGGAGAAGACGCCTCTTGCTTTGTATGCAAATTTCCCAGGTTTTCCATTCGTTTCTCATAAGAGTTAATGTGTTCTTTGTTCTGTTGATTTAAATACAGGCACTCATCAAATCTGACACATACTGGCAATTAACTTGAGAATATTAAAGGGCTGACAGCCGC
Source organism: Chelon auratus (assembly GCA_030220025.1). NCBI lineage: Eukaryota > Metazoa > Chordata > Actinopteri > Mugiliformes > Mugilidae > Chelon > Chelon auratus. Next base: position 12,040 of record JASGAT010393947.1, on the reverse strand, counting down.
CGGCAGACACTGTTCATCGCAACTGATAGTTTCTTCCCTGCAGGCATGCCATTCTCTTGAGTTACTGAATATGCAGGCAGAACAATTGTTTGTGACCAAAAATAGTGTCGCTTGAGATGCAGATAGATGGCCCCACTGAACTGGCAAACCTCAAGACCTCACATTTGCCAAAAGTGGATTTCCTATAATGTCACTGCTGTCCGCCCATACTTTGAAGTTTAATTAGGAGTCTACTATGTCTACAATGACATCACACACAGTTCTGCGTATCAGCATTGTCCAAGGAAACACCAAGCGGGAACTTTGTGCTTAAAAGACAAAACTGGTTTGTCTAAGTCAGACTGCGAAAGCCTTACATTAACTTCACATGCTGGATGTTGTCCAGAACGGTGACTGTTTTGTCTGTGAGGATTCACACAGTGTTCTTTTGCTATCAGTTATAGTGTGAGGAATGTGTCTGTTTTGGAGGCCTGCACTATAATCTGAAGTGAAATGATACAAGTACAGATTTGTATTGCTGTTTTAAAGGATAGTGGATATTAACTAAGTGCAATTACTCAAATATAACTTATTTGTTTTACCTTGAACATATCAGGCAAACAAGGCTTACTTCAGTATTCCTTTTATACTACTTTATACCACTACATTTCCAAGGAAAATATTCCATATTCTACTCCACAACATTTATATATATGGATAATATAAAAAGCTTTTTTTGTAAATACAACGTGTAAAGAATTATTTGGAAACCTTTCTGGACTTCTCAACTTACAAATAGTGTGTAGTCTGGGACACATTTCCGATATCTATGAGCTGCTAACATCAGTGACAACATGAACAGGTAGTAAACATGAAAGTCCAAGATAGCTGGCTAAGGCCGCTTTAATTTGGCGCTTGTTTCTAATATTCTGGTTTAAAGTTATGAGCAACTTCCAGAAAACAGCATAAAATGTCCCACCATTTTGTGTTTGGATAACTGAGCAGGGATAGGCTACAGAAAAGTGGTTACAGAAAATGAATGAATGAGATGTATGTATAGAAGTATGACTGGGTGATTGAGTGTGTAAGGTACAGTATGTGTCTGTTTTGCCCAGCTCTTATCAGAGGAACGGAGGGTCTCAGGTCTGCAGTGACCTGGCGACCCTGAGCTGAAGGAATTTTGAGCAGATAAAGCTCTTAGGCGGTCAGGCTCTTTCCCGTCTAGCTCTGTTCAACATGGTCGGGAAGGGGCAAAAGGTGAAAGAGACATGCATTTTTAAGCTTATTGCTCCATTGTAGGTGTGAGTTGACAGCAGCTGTCGTCCACAGTACATACTGTATCATGTACAGAAAACACGAATGCAAACAATCACTCAGACTTGTTAGACTGCAGACATGAAGTAATTCCTTCCTTCTACATGTAAGGCATTCTGATCTCGAATGCAGAAAATTATCTGCAGCAGGATTTTGATTGTTGCTAAGTAAAAAAGGCTATTTGAAGACATTAGATTAAGATGAACTGTGGCTTTTTCTAAATCGGTTTAATTCATTTAAAGCAGCAGATCTTGAATAATGTTAGTTGCTACCTTTTTAAAGATAGTTGCAGGAGATTTCCAGGTTGCTGCATATTTATTTTGAAAACGTATCTTAGAAATGACTTATAAACACACCAGGAAAAGAATCCAATTATAATCTCATTTGTGACGGCAATACAAATGTACAAATGCAAATGTACAAGGACTGTTTTCAGGAGGTAATGAGTGGGATGCTGCAGCAGGTCCTACAAACTCACACGTACACATCATCCAGAGTTGCAGCCAGCGCTCTTTGTCTTTCACTGCCTTCTTTAGTGCACATTCCTGACTTACTTGGCTCTCACACCAAAGGGTCATGGGAAGGCATGTGTGCTCCTTGGTTAATTTTAGCCCTCATTTCATCGAGACCATTGAGACAATACGCAGAGCAACCACCTCAACCCGTCTAGCTGACAGCGAAGCCAAATTCCCTCTGATCTCCAAACACCCTTTACTGTCTAAGCCACACATGCTTATAACAGCTACTTTTCTTTGGACAAAGTGAAAAGATGGCCTCTTAGATTTATAGGTCAGCAACCTGCTAGCTCAGATTGGTCATGAGTGGTTTCACATTTTGTTCTGGTGATTGTTTTGAGATCTTTAAGCATTAAGTGTGTGCAGTGTGTGTGTGTGTGTGTGTGTGTCAAGAAGGCTCTGGACACACACACGCTTGGATGCTCCCCAGGAGACCTTTAAGTAGATACACAACAGAAATAGAAATGTTTTTTGAGTACCTAGATTCACTAACTGTGCGTGGTAAATGTTTCCTATTTGAGATTGGGGAGAAGATAGAAGTTACAAGACTGAAGTCCAGGTCAAAACTCAACTTCAGTTTTAATTTAGGCAAGTCTGAATTATTCACATTTGTAACTCAAATCAGCTCACGGTAAGTCGTTCACACATCTTGCTCCAGGCTCAAAATGTTATTGCCTCACAGTTTTGAGACCATAAAAGCCATGGTGCCTTTTGTCCTCATCATACTTTATAACAATGTTTTGTTTTGAATTCTTTTTTTTTGTTTTTGTTGTTGTAGTTCCCTTTCTGCTTCACTGACTCGTATCCAGCTCATTAGTATGCATCAGTATGATTCATAATGTTGTCCCACTGCATTCCCACTAAAATGCAGTTAAAAAAAAAAAACAACAATTAAAAAAAAAACAAGTAGGACTGCTTTACCATGCAAACCAAACATATCTATTTTCTCCAAGATTCAAATAAAAAACCAAATACACACAAAACCATGTCAGCACAACGCAACACAAACGCACTGAGGCTTATCATGACTATAGATTAATAGAATACTCTAGAAGTGTGATGGCAGCCACAGAGAGAGAGGATGCAGCTATTTTGAGCTCAGAGACTTGTGATGTGGAGTGAGGCAGAGTAGACTGATGGGGGGTCTGCACTCTGTCACTGTCAGGCCACGGTCAAGCTGTCCAGGATACAATAAACACGCGTCAGGAAGCAAGTTTCAAAATAAAAGTTACTGAGCGATAAAAAGCCCCGTCTGACAGGACAACTCCTGGCCCTTGCCACTGAGGGGTGTTACGAGCCCTTTCCTGGTTTGCGTTAAAGGCCCTGTCCTCTAAAGTGATATTATTTTGGAATATAAGGGGAACAGATGTGTGAATCATAAAAATCAAATCCAAAACTTGGTTAGGTTATCATATAGGCCTAACAACTAACTGATAAGCTCCGTGGAGACCGATTGACTGATAACCCTTGGAACAATCTGATAAAAAAAAGATTAAACATTTAACCTTTTTATCTTTTATTAGATCTGTAGAAGAAGAAGAAATGTCTTTATTATGAAAAACAACTAATGCTTCCGCTTTTGTCTTGCTGCCTTGACGCTGTGGAGCGTTGCTCCTGTGGAGCCGGGGGGCGGTGGAAGGGGAGTGGATCCAGAGAATCTGGCAGATAGGAGCTTCTTCTCCACCGTCTATCGCGCAGTGTCCAAACGTGAGGGTGCGATTCTAAAACTAACTGATGAATCCGCCGCTGCCGCCTTTCTCCACAACTTCTGCTCCCACAACAGGTCTCCTTAGCTGAGAGCAAGACTCCTGCTGTTTGTTAAATGATGTAGCATGTGGCTTTTTCCAGCATCCTAGTCTACTTTTTTTCACTCCACATTACCAGCGTGCAACATCCTGCATCAGCTATCGCCCAGGCAACCAGTCCTCCTCTCCATCATTTTCCAGCGCTTCCTCCCTCACCATCAGCGGCAGCCTCAGCCCGAGCCGAGCAAAGAGCCGCTTTTTACGCGCGCCCTCCAAGTGGAATCGGACTGTTTCCCTGACTGCTGCCACTCCTCGTGTGTTCATGTCAAAGTAGAAAGGTTCATGTGCCGGAGAACTGTTTCCTCTCAGCTCCAAAATGCCAGTGAGACGCGGTCATGTTGCGCTCCAGAACACGTACTTGGACACTATCATCAGGAAATTCGACGAGCAAAGTAAGTCCCCATGAAATTAGTTACGTTTTGAGCTTGTGGTGCTGTAAAAGTCGGAATACACGGCAGATTTTACACTGTCAGAATCAAACACCCCAAAGGGATACAAACAAAGAATAAATAACAATTTCCAAAGTGCACATATATTCTCCACTTTTAGACGCTGACAACTTAACCGGCTGTTTTAATATTTCGGTACAAGTATAAATGCTTTGTTCCCAGTCTCTGTTATTAGAAGGGGGGTCGCTTCCTATCTCATAGTTCCATCATGAGAAGTAGTGCAAAAAATAACTCTATGGACAAAGTGACAGAGTTTTTTTTTTTTTTTTTGGATGGACTGGATATTATCTTGTTTGTATCAGTGCTGTTGACAGCTTGTGTTTGAGGGTTATTGCACCTGCATGTGCGTTTGCTTTTGAGTGCTCACCTTACATTATGTTCCATTAGCTCACATGTTCCACTGGCTCTCAGCAAAAGACCCCCTCTCACACATTTAGGAAGAAAAAAGCCTCCTTTCTCCTGCGACCACTAAGGCCTCTGATAAAACACAGATGTTTGATGTCTACCAATGATTTATTTTCATTCCCCTTTACCTAAAACCTTGGTTTACACTTTGTACATCAGTCATTGAAGTCTTTGTGAACAAAATGTCTTATTTTATAAGCAGAATGTCATATTTTATATATCTAATGCGGTATATATTTATCTCCTGCCTACTTGTACCTCACAAAGTTGACTGTATGTGTAATACTGAAAATAGGATCCTGATTAGATACAGACCGATATGGAAAAAAAAAACGTTGATTGCTGACAACTCTCATTCTGTTTTAGTCTGATTAGATCTAGTGCCAATAATGCTTGAAGCTCATTTGAGAAAGCTGCATTTTGTGATGCCTCAATTGGATCCCTAAATGTGTGTGTCACGCGCAGCCACATGCACATGCACGGCCAGGTGAGTGCACGTGCCACTGCTGGTGGTGCTGCTTGGCAACGGTGTGACGATCAGTGTTTCCTCTTTGAGCCCCAGATAATGACTTTAGACAGCCATGTGTTCTTTCCACTATAGAGGAGCTCACCCATTTACTTTGAAGAGAGGGGCTCTGCTCTCGCCCGTGTGGGCAGCCAACTGTTTAACCCAGTTCCACCGCAGGATAATAAAAGGGCCACTCTGAGGCTACAGAGGTTATGTATGTACTTTTCATTCAGATCATTGAACTCCTCCATTAGCAGCCTTCGAACAAAACAGCCCTAATTCACTTTCATACTTTCTGCCGTTGTTGCCGGAACCATGTACATTCCAATCATCGATTACAGGAACTGGATGGTATATGAGCTCGGAATTACTAGAAAGGATTTTTCTGATGGTAAGTCTGAGATACTCACAATCAAAGGTTCAAGGTTCAAACCAGAAAAAAATAAATATATATATATATTATTGTGTTGTACCTGACACTAGTGAGTCACAGCGTTCCCACAGGACATTGATGATGGTGGTGATCCCCTAGGGAGGGTCATCATTTGCTGGTGGGAAGGCCCAGCAGTGCATTTAGGAACTACCATCCAATTAGAGATATTTTTCTGATTATACATTTTCTTGATTCTACACTGCCTGGAAAGAAGACTGTGTTGTGAACATGAAGGAACATATAGAAACATCCTTTTTGGCTGCACAGACAATTCCTCAAAAGGCGGTTATGTGACAAATGAAATTCTTTTGACATCTTAAATAAAAAGAGTTGTTAAATTAGAATATATCTGTAGAAATTACACATTTATATTGAACCTTGCAAAATATAAGAATTACCTTGATATATAAAAGAGATTTTACTAACACAGATTGGTAAAAATAGTCATGTGGGAAATTTTATTGAAATTTTTTGACACAATGACATAAATTAGTTAAGCCTAATGGTCAACAAGTGAATCATTCCAGTTTAATTAAAAGAAAAATGTGAGGTAAACATGTTTAGACTGACTGACATCAACAACCTGTAAATACCTATAAGTTACCCCAGAGCGAGTGTGACGCCACAGAGGCTCTTATGTTGAAGTGCCCACCTGCTCGGTCCCCTGGGAGAAATTGTGACTCTAGTAGCATTAGCATCAGGGTGGAAGCATGAAAGGTGGACTTCATTAGTTCCGCTTCAGCTGATTATTGAGTGGAGGGGTGAAAGGTTTGTTCATTAAAATGGACGAACTGGTCAGACACAAAGAAGAGCACAAGATTTTAAAAACTCTGCACTGTTGTAGAACACTGATGATTGAATCCAGTGTGTGAACAGTATGATTACGAACAGTAAACACCTTTAAAATTGTCAAATGCTCTCTTTTAATGGCTGTAATTGCTTAAATAATCAATACTTCCCAACAAAGCCAAAATTAAGCACAACAATCTTTTAACAATTCAACAGTTGTTTTATCTTATAAAATGTTATTTTGCCAAAGAAATGTATAATTCCATATGGCACAAATGCAAAGCTAACTAAAGAAGAACTAAGAAGAAAACAGTAAAGTAAAAGCTGAGAAAGTCACAGCTTGCCTGAGCTAAAATTGTATTATCCAGTTTTTATCTTAGTGTTTCCTGTAACATTTTGCTTATTCAAAATGTCAGTGATAAAATTTTGTGTGAATAAGAAGGCTCTGCAGCTGCTACAAAAAGTAATAGTTAATTATAATAAAGAATCATTTTAGCATGCCTTAACCTGACAAAAAAAATATTGGATGATCATGATCAGATTTGATAACCTCTGACTCATTCTATATTGTAATATTTAATATTATTTTTTAGTTACTTTGTGTCTGACAGTACATTAAGTTGTCACTGCGCTTCTTCTGCCTTTCAGATCGCAAGTTTCTAATCGCCAACGCCCAGATGAAGAGCTGTGGCATCATCTACTGCAATGAAGGCTTCTGTCAGATGTTCGGTTTCACCAGAGCAGAGATCATGCAGCAGTCTTGCACCTGCCAGTTCCTGGTGGGGCCCGGCACCATGAAGAGTGCCCTGGCCCAGCTGGCACAAGCCCTGCTTGGGTCGGAGGAACGCAAAGTGGAGATCCTCTATTACTCTAAGGAAGGTAAGACACAGGAGAAACGGAGAGGTGAAACACAAAGAAAAGGGAGGTGGAGAATTAAAATCCCTGTGAGCCTTTTTGTCACCTCAGATGCCTGGGATGGAGCCTTCTGGCCCCCACTAACTCTGGACATTTCACTGTTAGGCAGACAAAGTCACCATAATAATGATCCATATGTCCCACTATTTTGTTGTCTGTCTTTTGACAAGAAGTCTGGTTGTAGACCCTGATTCATACCATTACCATTACCACTAATTAGTCATTTGGTTCTATTAAATGTGTCTTAAAACAGCCCGTTATTGGGTTAGGGGTTCTTATTTCTGCAAGCATGGGTAGTCCTATAATTTTTTTAACTGTCAATCATAGTTTCAAGTGTCGGGATCTGCAACGTCCACAAGGGTTATTTGACATGAAAATTTTTGACGTAAGGTGCTTGTTCAGTAGAAACCAGTTTCCTTCCCATTTTTTTTGTGATTTAGTAAGTAAGTAAGTAAATTTAATTTATAAAGCACATTTAAACACAGCATAGACTGACCAAAGTGCTGTACAGTGGATAACAAGGATTAAAACAAATACTACAGAAAAACACACTGGACCATTAGTCATAAAAACATAATTAAAAGGAACCACATAGGATAAGCAGGAGTACAGGATTAGGGAACAAGGAAGGCCAGGGAGTAAAAGTGAGTTTTAGTTCAGTCAGAGAGCACATACATTTTTCCCAGATTCTTATCATAAAAACAAATGCACTGATTAGAAAAACATCTCACACCACCACATGTGGTAATCATTCACCGTGAACTGCCATGATTTTTACAGACCACCTCAGGACTTTCCGCTATCGTGAAAATCAGTCATCATGGCTAAATCTGGGGTTCATAATTATAATCAGGTAGTGTGTTCTCTGCACCGAGACACCTGCCTAGAGAGACCAAGCCGGCAGGCTCAAGCTTAATCTCTCTTTAAAATATGTCTTTATTGATGCATGTTTGCTTTGCCTTTCTTGTTTGGAATAGGTTTATTGCTGTAACCCTAATCCCTACACTCTCTTTTCTCGTGAGTTCTTTTTAGTTCCTTAATCTGTCTGTTAAGAACTGTTAATTAGTGCAAAACCTTTGAAAAAGTCGGTCAAAAAGTTGTCCAAACAAACATCTAATAATCACAGATGGGAGACAAAAAAAGCAGGAAAACCAAAGAATTGGACATGATATGAAAGCAAGAGAATCCAGGCTTTTCATCCACAATTCAAGCGCCAGAATTCCACACATTGTTCCCTCCGATTAAGGATTAATTTCTTCTCGACTTAACATGTAGTTCCTTCTTTACCTGTTTTTCTGTCTCTGTCACAAAGGCACTGGAGCAGAGACACATGCAAAGACAAGCGAACACACAGCAAATATAAACCCAAACATATTTACTGTCCACATCCGTACACACACACTCACACATGTTCTTTTGTTACTTTAGCCATTTGGGCATGAGGCGTGCAGTCTAGAGTGCTGTTGTCATGGAAATGTGATCAGTGTGCCAGCTCAAATCCACTAAGCATCTATTTGTTTTGTCTCTTGCTTCCTCATGTGCTTCCAGGCTGAAGAGGCAGGAAAGTGAATGCAATGCGATTCAGAACAAGTCCTTTCTTTGCCTCTGGATTTAATATCAGTCCAGGTTTTTCGCAGAGAGGATGTGTGAATGTGACCGAACGGAGACACTGTGTGAGTGTGTGGATGTTTGCTCCACCATGTGCGTCTGTCTGATCTGCCCTCTACCCTATTTCTATTTTTAGAGAACACTGATTGCAGACTGAAGTTAGATCTGATGGTAGTGCTTCAATTTAGCCTTTTTTAGTGTTTGAAATCTGTGAATTCTGTGACGTTCTGTGACAGAACTCTGTGGGGGTATAGCTCAGTGGTAGAGCATTTGACTGCAGATCAAGAGGTCCCCGGTTCAAATCCGGGTGCCCCCTATTTTGATGACTCTCCTCTGTGTTTATAGGCATCTGCAGACCCTGCCTAGTGGATATTGTCCCTGTAAAAAATGAGGAAGGCGTTGTGATCATGTTCATTCTCGACTACCAGGAGCTCATAGATCCTACCTTGAAGAAGTCTGGCCTCAGGCAGAGAGTGGCCCAAGGGTGGATTTACTGTAAATATATCAACATGCTTCATATTTCTCTGTTGATGAGATTATTCAATACATCTGATTCTTGAATTTGTATACATAAATTATGAATTGCTGTAATTTTTGTTGCAGTAATTTCCATTCAATAACAAGTGTCACATTTTGTATCAGAAATAGAATAGATACATTTGGAGTTTTAATAACTATTAAGCTGATCACAGTTTTCCCTCAAGGTCAGAATCGCAGGCTGAAGATGAGGCTGCCAGTGCTGCGGTCCATGCGACAACCTTCACTCTCCAAAGATCAGTTTGAAGGGGTGGTAGTGGATTACCTGCAGGTGAAGTTCACACCTCATACATGTTCATGGAGCGTAGTGTATTTACATGTATACATACCTTGCTTTCTGCTATGGAGACATGTGCCAGTGGTTTTGCAATTACACAAATTTACAGATACTTACTGGCCACTTCATTATGTACAAAGTACATGTATTCTAATTCAACAATCCTGCATTAAATGATGGTCAGGTAATCGAACTGTATGATCATTTTGAAGGTTGTAGTTTGTGGGGCTGTTAATCTGTACTGAATTAAGCATTAGAGTGACTAAAATGAGGTTGTCAAAATAATAGAAACGTGTCAGTATGATTCAGAAGTATCCCCAAAATGAAAAGACAGTTAAATCAACAGCTCCTTCATGAAGCAAAGATTTAGTGCTATAGTATCCACTGGTGGACTTATTGAAGTGGATTGTGCTTGCGGTGCCTCTACACTGATATTTCTGAGATTTTACTGGTTTTGAGTAATACACAAAGGCCACAAAGCACATGACCTGCGCTCACATTATTTAGTGGCAACAAAGTTTCACAGTGGTTATGCAATTCCAACCTTTAAATGTGCGCAGTTTTAAAGAGGAGCAAGACTAAAAATTTGAGGTCTCTGCTCCGAGTCCAAAAACACCAATTGAAGAATGAGTGGAAAAAGCAACCATTGTTCAGTTTATCTTTCACTTCTCCAATTCTTTCTTCACTTCTGTTTAGACTTCTCTTGTGTTTTGATGAATTGCACCTTGTGTGAAACTATTTCCTGACAGTATTTGTACCTGACACTAGAGCTGTGTCGGGTCAGGTAAACTTACATGCTGGGACTGTTGAGGGAGGTGACATTACTTTCTGGTTCAGCTGAACAGTTTTCCTGAGGCATAAAATACAGAAGTACTTCAAACAGTTTTTGGAAGAAAAAAGAAAACATTTCAAAATATAAAGCAGCACATATTGTGTGTAATGTGTTGTACTATACCATAAAAATCTCCTCTATTAGTCTCTATACTGTAGCTGTAGACACATTACCTTCTACTGCACAATGCTCAAAGTAATATTGCTTGTTTTTTGGGTTTGACAGCCAAACAGCGAAGAAGTCCCTCTCAAAGAGTTTCGGATCCCGTCCAAGGAGAGCTGCATGCAGTCTGAGACGGAGGCTCTGATAGAGCAGGATCTGGATCCTCCATCCCCTGCAGCCCAATCCTCCACCAAACGACGCTCTCTCCTTACAGATCGGCTGGACCCCAGCATCGCCTTTCCACGGGGGGCATTACCTCGAAGCTGTTCCAGAGACAGTGTCCGCAGCCTCCGACGTGCCTCGTCCTTAGATGACATTGATGGCATGAGGGCAGAATGGAACAGTCGACCTGGAGATGCCCGCGCTAACAGCAGTAAGCGTCTGATTGTTATTTCAATTGTATAAACCTTAAAGAATTTAAAACAAAGAGATCATAACGTCATAGTAGCATAGTATTACCTCTGAAATAGTTGTGTGCATGCAAACATTCTGATCACCATAAGGTCAAGTCAAAGTCCACAGAGTGCATTTTCATACCAGCAGGAAAAAGGCGGTCTATTTCAAAATGAACTAATGTCATACAACACCAATAGGTTGTGGTTACATGTAGTTTAATTCAAAAATTTGTGGTTATAATTATCCTTCAGATTTAGACTTTGACAACCTTTATTAATCCAAATTGCTTGGTCACAGAAGCTCAGTTGCACATAAAAAACAGAGAACTAGTAAAGTACGGTAAAGTAAAAAAAAAAAAAAAGTAGATTTCCCATCACAGGTCCCTAAAAGAATATTATTTATCCATATTCAGACAAATTTGGACACATCATCAGCGTTGCTTCCTGGAGTCACTCTGTGTTTGCGTGTTAAAACAGACACCCTGGTCCAGGCAACCCGACAAAAGCTGATCAGACCTTGGCCTGTGTTCAAGTAGCATTCTGCTGCTCCCTCTCCCCCCCTCCGCTTCCCTCTCTTTAGCCAGAGCCATCTGGGTGCTTTCTCAGCTGTCTCCACAGGGCTGCTAATGGCTCTTCTTCTGTTAGCATCAACTGTACCAAGTGTTTTACAAATTATACCAAGCTTTGCTCAGGGAGTGACTGGCAAATACCTGACTGCCCACCTTCCCTGGCATGCACCTGGTCTTTTGCCTGTTCCTCTGTCAAACCTCTACCTGCTCTGTTCCTCTTACTAGCATCCTCCATCCTCTCTTCCCAGGGCGCTATTAGCTCCACCAAGATTAGTTGCCTCGTGGAGACCAAAATGATGTCAAGTCTCAGCATGAACTGGGTGATGTGTGATGAATTTTCAGCTGCTTCAAGTCAGTTATTCTTGTTCCACAGCCAGATCCCTCTGTATCTGGCTGTGGAGAGCAAACCAACAAAGTACTGTTTTATTTGGCCTCTGTCCTTCCTTAAAGGAACAGTATGTAAGAAATGTATTTCAGTTAATCATAAAATGGCCCTGATATGTCACTAGACATGAAGAAATCATGTTAATTTCAAATACTTATATCAC
>JASGAT010393946.1:16957-28042 GCA_030220025.1 Chelon auratus | reverse complement strand
AGCGGCAACCTCTGCTGCTGAGAAATGAATCGCGAAGGTGGCAGAGACTGCAGTTCCTCAAATGGCCACTTAAGGTTGGCTCTCTACAAGCGAGTCAGTCAGTTAAAATGTCCAACTCTACAGCAGAAATAAAAGGGTTCAGTCAATGGTGGCAATGTTATAATGATACAAGGACAACGAATCATTGCAAATCTGAATAAATTGCAAATATGAATGTTATCTTTTAGTCCTGGAACAATAAAACGGTTACATACACAAACTGTTTATCAGGTGCATGTAAGCCAGTGTTGGCTGGTCAGTCTGTCCTCATAACAACTGCAGCAATAAAATTAGATGAACGGACATTTGGTCTTATTTGATAATACAAAGGCAAAGTTGGCAAAGTTCTTCTTTGTGAACATAATTTGCAGTTGATAATTGTAATTGTAATAAATTGCAATATACACAGATCAGCTACAACATTAAAGGTGAAGTAAATATCTTCTCCTGATGCAGTGTTGTGCTGGGAAACTTTTGCACCTGACATTCATTCATGTGGATGTTACTTAGACATGTACCACCCACCTAGACCAGACCAGACACCACCACCCCACAGCAGCCATCCCCAGCTGGATGCAGCCTGACACAGGCACACACACAAAAACGGTATAGGAACAACTCGAAAACAAAAACAAAAAAACATGTAAAACAGCACAAGGGGTTGACCTGGCCTACAAATTAACTAGATCCCAAACTGATCAAGTATCTGTGGGATGATCCACAGAGGCCCCTCCCCTCAACCCATAGGACCCAAAGGCCCCCCACTAACAACATTCTGTTCTGCCTCAGAAGGTCCATGTCCATTCTCTAATGTGTCACAACTGTTTTGGAGACACAAGAAAGACAGGCAATTAGGTAGGTGGTCATAATGTTATTCCTTATTGGTGTATCCCTGTATACACAGCATGTCATCAGGAAATAGTATCATATTGTGTATTGTGACAACAGTGTATAATGGGGCTTCTGGTGATACCCACACTTAGCGCAGCTCCATTACAAGATAAGACATTTTTAACATTTCTGCCATTTCCTCCTAAAACAAAGAACTAAATTCGGAGGAAATGTCTGGCACCTGAATGTCTGCATGATGGTCTCCCCTTATGTCTGCATGTTGCATATCCAAATGCACATTAAAACAATTCTTAAAATAACTAAATTGGAAAATCGAACAGTCCTGGCAAAAAGTATGCCTCCGAGTCTGTGAGCCTCCCAGTTTAGAAATGGGCCAGGTGACGAGGCTGTCAGACAGAATCTGGCCCATCAAATCAGTCAGAGAGTTAGAGAAATCAGTGTGTATCCCACTCTGCAAATCACAAGTGCAAATTATACCAGCCCACTAACCCACCCGGAGAATATTTTACAAAAACTGGAACAGCAAGGGGGAGAAAGAGTGTGAGTCAGGAGAGAGAAAAAAAAAATAGAAAAACAGAAATCAGTTTTTTATCACAGTGCCTGTAAATTACCGATTCTGTAGACAGCTTGTTAGTTTCACCGCCTCTCCGTCTTTCTTTTTTGGAGCAATTAAACCAGACAATTGCTCCCCTGGAATTGCCTGTCTGAAAGAGGCTCAATGCCAGCTACTCAGGAGCCAATATCCCTCTTGCTTTTTCTGCCGCAGGCAAGCCGGGCTTCTCAAATGTGATAACATGAGTGGCCAAACAGTGGAGCCAAGTGTCTGCCAATCACAGTCACAGTCAATCAAACACACTTGGCTTTCTACTAGGAAGAGTGCAATAAGCACACAGCAGTTATAAAGTTTTAGGAGAACACGATTCTGACATCTGTTATTGTTGGGGGAGACAGCAGCTTTCAGTGTTGAGCACAAAGGCGGCGATATGAGGGAAACCGAGCTATTGTCAAAAACTGCTGCTCCAACTCTTGGTGTGCTGTAAAATTGTTCCTCGACACTTCTGCATGTATATCAGATGAAGGAGAAAACAATTTGAAAAAAAAAAAAATCATGTCATAAAGTTTAACCTTTCCTGACTCCTGAATTTCGCTGACTCTCTTGGGCAGAAGCATTTCTTGCTTTTCTACTCTACCTTCTGTTTATTCACTCCTAGTTAGTGTGACTGAAACTGTGAAATAAAGTAGAAAAAAAAAAAAACTGCAACAACACTTTTTTTGACAGGAACCCACAACAGCTGTCAGAGGGATTCAGCAGTAAAAACAAAATGCAGAGCTGTTTCAAAGAGGGAGGGAGGGGGAAACAAAAAAAATCTTTTGTTTTTTTTTTTGGTACCTGACTCGAGTATAGATGAGATATGACGCAAAGGCTGTGACAGAACTGGGGTGATTGAAGGCTTGGGAAAATAACATTTCTAGGGAAGTCCTGGAATATTTCAGTAGCAACTGGTTTGAACTGACATTACATCGAGGCTGGAGAGGATTCTGACAAAATCTGCGGTTTTGATGCTGTTATTGGTGTAACAGTTAGCAGCTAACTTGCAATTAGCGAAAAGGCGCAGCAATGGGAAAAATTCAAGTATTTCTGTTTTCAGGGGGCCATGGTTTGAAGAAGTTCCATGCCATGTTACATTATAATCATCATTAATGTCACAAAATAGTTAAATAAGTTAAAATGATTTTCTTCTGTCTGACTTCAGCTTTATCAGCCAAGCTGTGGTATAAGTCCTCCTAGCACGATTTTAAAGCATTCAGTCCATCGTGCATTGCTTAAAAGTAAATGTCATCTCATTACTTATTAAAAGATTAACGCATTAAAATGACAAACAAGGTCCAAAAACTAACTGAACTGAAGCTAATTAAACTTTGAGCCCATCTGCGAGGCAATTCAAGCGCTGCCGCAGCAGTCGCCATTTTCATTCAGTCCACGCCCAGTGGCCCAAACTGACGTGCGGCGACTCTAGCTGCTTGATCAGCAGATGTGGAGATATTTGATTTCAAGTAAAGTTTTTGCACGCTTTAAAAGTCCAGCATCCTTTTATAAAGCAAAAACAGAAAAGAATATTCACCGCTGATTGTTGGATGCGTATGAAATCACTCCCTATTTACTAGATATTGTGGTAACTTCAGAGTGTGTCAATTTATATGCTTTATAGTGTCCTCGAAGACAATGGAGCAATAAAGTTACTTCTCCTAACAATCCCACAATGCAGCAAAATGACTCTTGTGTATCTCAACAGATTATGTGGTGATGCAAAATGTCAAATTAAATGTCCGATGACTTCAACCTTCTACTATCCATATCTCAGCATAGGAGTATCAGAAGAGTAGGTGTTGTTTTTATATGTGGAGTACGGTACGGCCAAACCAAATGACATAATCTCTGGGAGCTACAGGAGGCCGAGAGATTTACCAGGCCTCCCTGCGGGTCGAGCAGGTGACTGACAGATGGAGCTGCGCTGGCCGGCCTGCTGACCAGCTGGTTCTCCACTGCAGGGTGGCCGCTCTCCCCCTCCACTGGGCTACTAATCCTCTTCTGCCACTTCCAGTCACAGCCCTGACCTCACGAACCCACACTGGCACCACAGTTGCTTGCTTGGGACGGCCATGTCCTTCCACACAGAGAAATGTCTTAGCTGCGTCGTGAGGAGGTAAAAAAAAACTCAGGGTGTGCAAAGCCTGAGCAACAGAAGGTTGGCGGATCAAACTCAGCTGAGAGATGCCGATATGATTCGTGACAGCATGATGTTCCCTGACATGATTTTTCCCTTCACCGGCCTCCTGCTGTGTCTACACTAAGCTCCTGCGGTTTCAGCGCGACATCTTGATCTTTTGCGCCCTACCTTTGCTCAGTGTCCCCCTTTCCTGCTCATTCCCTCCTGCATCACTTGTTTCTTTCTCTCTCTGTTATTTTGGTACCTCAGCACACAGCAAATTCACTTTATTCCACCTCCGTTTGCACTTCATAAACTCACCCAACAGAGTTTGCCATCTGTGATATATGCTTGTCAGAACACAACTCTACAGCCAAGCTGGATATGCTTTTTGCTAATAAGGTTGTGAATATCTATCTATCTATCTATCTTGTTTTATGGCTGTTTTGATCTTCAGCACTGGTTTGTTCTTTCTGCTAAAAGCTCCGGTTTAAATTGCAATTTATTCCACAGGGATCAACTAATAGAGGCAGCAGTTGCAGCATGATAAAAAAAAAAGAAAGAAGAGGGAGCAGAAAGATGAACCTGGAGAAAGATGGAAAGACTCAGTATGTGATCTATATATTGGCAAAAATAGTTCACTCAAGAATTTTGGCTCTTGACTCAAAAAAAAATAAAAAAAAATAAAGCACTCTGGAAAATGCCACTTGCACTCTGAGCTTAGGAAGGAAAGTTAATCTTTCCATAAAATACAGCATATACCTGGTTGAGGACAGGCTAATATCTCTAGTGACAAAGCAATGCTTCTTCCGAGGTGTGTTGCCATGAAAATGTGAAATGCTTGCAAAACAAATGTACCCGAAGCAAAATCACACTTAGAGGCAGATACATGGAGGCTCAGAAATTGTCTGGCCACCAAGAATGCTGACACCAGCAAATAACACTTCCCAAGGAAAAACCACACCACAACCAATATATCCCAGCTTCAAATCTTCAAGGGGGAAATGTAGATGCTGCTCCTTCCCTCTAAACTGCTCCACTGGAACTATTCAGCGGGATGAGGGAGAGTTATTACTTCATTCCATTTTTGCATTTTAAATGCCCTCGCTGAATTTTGTTTCTGCCGAAACACAAACTAACCCCCCTCTCCGTCTCTGTTAAAGTGGTTGACTCATTAGAAACTTCGTCCAGGCTGTTACTACCAGGCAAATCAGTCTTTGCATTTCTTCATGTACTATTTATGTAAAAAAGTATGAGGAAGCGGAAGTAATAGATTGTGTATTTGTCCATTCTGCTAACTTTTACATGACCAGTTAACTCATTACACACTATTTAAACCTTGCACGAAACCCACTGTTGGGTTAAAGGCTCTTTCAGTGTACTAAGGGACAAAGACACCGTAGCCTACGCACGTAGCCAACGCTGGTGTGAGTCTTTTTGCACTCGTCAGTCTGGCTCGCTCTGTAAACACAAAACCCAAACGCTAATGTGTTTTTTTTTTTGCTAGTCGGGTTAATTTTTGTTTCCACTTCCTGCTTCAGTATCGGCAACTGAAACTTTTGCCGAAATGTCGCAGAGGATGAGTCATACAAATGTTTGTATCTCCAAATCTCCTCAGTCAACCTTTCCTCAATGTGTCCCTTCTTAATACATCCAAAACGATCAATTTGAAAATTGCATGGCTGGAGAAGCATCTGGAAATAGTAAAGTGGAATCACGCTACTATCAAGCAGACCAATCATAGCTCTTGTGGTCTGCATCGCTGTGGCACATAGTTACATATCTGGGGAGGTGCACATCAGCTACGGTGCTAGGGTCTGCGTATGCTCTGCTTTACACAGAATTGATGCTAAAGTCTAAACCTCCTATAACAATCACTCAATATGACATTTCTGTATGTGAAGGAACGGGTTACATGTTTAGAGTCTGGGGTATGTTAACAACACATATCCTCCTCTGGGTTTGAATATGTTGGGTTTTGCCTGAAGAGTTAAAAACCGTGGGTAGACTAGTCAGACAATGGTTAGACTAACCTAACCTCAAAATCATTTTTTTAGAACAGACTGTCTGCAAACAAATAACCTGCGATTAAAAACACACTGCTCCAAGGGCAACTAGACTTGTCTGAGTTTTATTGAAGGCGTCTAAAGGTGTCCTTGTTTCAGATATATCACGTCCTGAATGTCTGAGAATTTTCAGCCATCGACTGTGGATCTTTTGCCAAGGCTAATTAGCTCTGGCCTCAGTCTATTTTGTAAAGTTGCATACAACTAAATGGGTATGATACCATACATTATTCAGCCACCAAGGGCATTTTAAAGAAAGCTTTTGCCAATATTGCCATCACAAGTAAAATAAATGTGCAGCAATTTCCAAAAGTAAATCAGCCAGTGAAAGACTTTACACCCAATTTTTAATGTTAAACTTTCCCAGAGACAGCAGTGTCATTCGGCCGGAAAACCTATTAACTAAACATGAGACGTTTCTGTTGGAAGTCAAAAGCCCATTTAATGTGAACACGGCAAGCAAAGAACCAATAATCAGAATGCTGTGACGTGATTACAAAGCAGAGCTTTGGCATTGCTCCTAAATAGCGGAGGGTGGCAACATGTAAGCCATAGGCATGTGACTGAAAGCGAGGTTGACTGTAACTAGAAGGCACAGACTGACCGATCAGTCTTGTTTAACCAGCCGTGAATGACAAGCCATCAGCACAGGCATGTAGACTGTCAGACGCATGGGCTAATTTTGGACAATAATTATTCCCATGCGCAACTATGCATCCACACATGGAAAAGAGCCAGCAGAGAACACCCCTGGGCTTCTGACAGCCCAATGCCAGGCACTCATTAGCCTTTAAGTAACTCTCTCTGCGTACTCCTCATGCCAAATGTCCCAAGAAAGGCTTCTGGACGGGGGTGCAAGCTAACAAGCTGTTTCTCCAAAAGGAAAAAATTTGCGGGCTGCACGAACAAAATGTCTTTTGATGTGAGAGATTGCTTTGTCTCCCTGGGAATGTTGGGTCGTTCCAAAAAGCGGCACACAAAGCTTCGTCGTTTATGCGGGGATGGGTTGTAGGCAGTTCTCCGCTTGTCTTTTCATGTTGTGGAGGAATGAGAGAACGCGTTGCACGGTCCACAGAAACTCTGCGCTGTCCTCATTAGAGCCTCTAATGTCTCTGAATCTGAAGCCCACAACCACAAGGCCGCACGGAGAAAATATAAAAGATTTCTGATCCGTCAGCTGCCATGAGTCATACTTGAGTCATAAAATATATGAGGGATGATTGTGTTATTTTGTTTATAGCATTACTAGGGCAGTTGCATCAAAAGGCCAGATTTTAATTTTGATTTTTATATAATGAATCATAGAACAGGCCATGATACTGTCTCTCCTAATGGAGATAATACTCATCATGGAGAGTCTAATGTTTCCTGAAAACGTACAATCATCCGAGTGAACCGACTATGGCTAAGTGTACCCATAATTCACCAGGAGCCAACTCTCTCTCAAGGGCAAGTTTGGATCCATTCCTTCAACAACACCAAAAGGAGAACTCTTTCAACTCAATTTATAGAGTTCGCACAGGCACTGCACTATTCACCTTCAAGGTACAGGGAGTTTGAATGAAGTGGGTGCTCAACCATGGCCGCATGCTCCTCTGCCCATAAAAAGCTCAATTTTAATTCATAACACAAGTGAACGTAAATGCACTTCCATTAAATTGGAAATGGCATTGGGGGGGAAAAACAAAATCACACTTTGCCACTAGCCAAGAGAGAGATTAAGAAAGTGAAGAACTCAGCAGGGCAGTGTAATTGAAATCTATACGAGGGGGGGTGGCAGCGTCAGGGAAACACATTATAAGTAAAAATTTAAAAAATAAAATAAAATCCATCAATTTTCATCATTTTTCACTCAGTTCAAAGGAAAAGGTCAGTTGGCATCCTGCAGTATTAATGTACTACCATTGATGATTGGTTTTCAATCATTCATTAAAAACTTACCATGCTCCAAGGCACAAAGCTATGATTAAGAAACATTTATTCCCCTGTTCAAACTGGCCACCAGTCATTTTTCCTGCTTTAGACTCACTCATCCATTCTGTTTCATTATTTAGTTTCTAATTAAAGCACCTGCAGTTATGCCCAGACTCTGCCTCAGCGTTTACTGTACTTTATGTCTCTGTGTGTGTCCAGACAGCTGAATTAACTACTCAGTCTGCTAAGTGCGGCTCTGTCTGCACCCTAAATGCTGTTTACATGTTGTCTGAGTCCCTCTCCTCTTCTTCTTCTTTTTCTTCTTCTTCCCACATGTGCTCACCATTCTTAGTTAGTGGATGTGCGATCTCAAGAATACAGCTGCAGCACCTTTCAAAGCGTCTGCCCTTTTCCTCGGCATGAGAATGATAATTTGTTGCTATAAATAACAGAGTCACGTCGGCCACACAGGACTGAGAATCTGACAAAGATATTCTCACAGAGAAATTGAGGCGTCACCAGCAAACTTGATTGTAAAAACCAAATGAAACACGTTCCCCAGATCTCTCTGCTCAGACTGTAACTGCGTGACATATCTGTAACACTTTTTCAGACGTAACAAAATCTGATTGTAAGATTAGTTTTAACGTCACACAGAACATGATGGATGTGTGTGGCCAGAAGTGCTCATCCTGAGTTCCTGTACAAGTGGCACCCTCTAAAGCTTGGTATTATAGCTGTAAGGTTGCGAAAACAGCATTTATTTATTTTTTGTGCTTTTAATCAGGGCTTTTGCTAACTTTCCATTTGTATTTAAATGATTGCTTCAACTACACTTCCACAGTATAGGCTGTGGCTACACTTTATCCGTTTGTACATATGGACTATTAGCATAGTAATAGAAAGAGCCACACACCAATGAATCAGTTAAACTTATTCTCCAACTTGGCACATGTTTTGATTGTGCCTAGTGTTGTTAAAAGCGCTACAGCTGCATATGCCGACAATCTATCAATTGATTCGGCCATTTCTGCAGGGCATGGAGTTTACCACTAGGCAGAGCGCCAGCCCACTGGAGAGAAGAGCTGAACGCTCTGACCATAGGGCCACAAAGTTGTTGCTCCGTTTCAATACCCAGAGAGCATAAAGGGAGTCTGTAATGTGACTTGGAGTGTTCTGAACGTTACAAGAAAAACACTGTACGAGGACAAATCTTGTGTATACTTCAACAAGAAAACAGTCAACAGCCAAGAACCGAATAAAAGATTCATGCAAACTCACTTTACACTTGAACAGTTACCAAGGATGGAAGCCAATAAAGGTGCATTCATACCTACATTTCATTTCAATTCAGGAAGTAATATGAAAGAGTATGTGACAATGTTGCAGTCAACCTTGGCTCAGCTTCATGTTCACAGGGCAATAGAGACCAAGCAATAAAGTTATGACACGTTCTCAACACTACACGATTGCTGTTTTGTGATTGGTCCCAATTTTGTAAATTTGGATTTTTAGGAAATTAATGGAGATGTGGCTCATGTACCAGTGTTCTATATATGAACAACATGTTGAGTTGTATCCAACATCTAGGCTAAGTGCAAAAAGAGAAGGTTTACTGCTTCTGCCAGAGACCTCAAAAGACATGTTGTGAAAGCATAAAACAACCTATTCACCAGTTTCTCCTCCAAAGACGCTTCAGGTAAACTAATTGGTTATGTAATTCTAAGGTCATAAATAGAAGTCGTATCAATTCATGGGTAACATGTGTTCTCACTGCAAAATAGTCAGTGCAGGCCAAGACCACCCTCTCAGACAAAATCAAAAATGGCTGTCAAGTTGTTCCAAAACCAGGAGTGATTACCCTCAGGTCGGTTTATTTGATCAAAGTCTTGGTTTCCAGACGAAAATCCTTATTAGTATTGGAACATTTTAGTACTTTTTATGTTTCATAGTTTTTGTCAAATTTTAATTATTACATTAAGTCAAACAACAACTAACAAAAATAATTTCAGCTCGCCTGCAGAGGGCAGTAATATGCTATGTGGCGTCAAAATCGCCAAAAATCTCAGAAGAAGAAGAAGAAAAATATAAATCAATCTGATTCAATGATAGGGATGCACATTTTGAACAAAGAGTACAAAGAGAACATGAATTTTCTGTGGCAATTTTCCTGCTCTCATGCAAAGAAATAGAACCTAGAATGAAGCAAAGAAATGTTTCTGATGCTCCGTCATACTTGGAAAAAAAGAAAGAATTGACAGCAAGGACAAACATGGCTTGGTGTTGGCATATATAATTATCAGCTGTGTTTGTTATTACTCTCGCAGCCAGTAGGGGGAGACAAAAAATCTGCACTGGAGCTTTAAGAGAATGTGCTGCTGGAGTGATTACAAAGAAATCGGAGGAGGGCAATTCATCCAGTGCATTTTAAACCACATGTGAAACTCATATTGGTAGTAACCAGTGATTAGGATACATATAGTGGTTGTGATATATTTTAGTAAGGACCAAGCAGTGGAATGAGCTAATAACAATGTGCTACCACCAGTGGTGGACAGTAACAAAGTAAATTTACTTGAGTATTGTACTTAAGTACAGTTTTTGAGTGTCTGTACTTTACTTGAGTATTATTTTTGGGGGATACTTTTACTTTCACTACAATACATTTGAAGGACAAATACTGTACCTTATACTCCACTACATTTCTGTTGATGCTCTTGTTACTCGCTACTTTTGAGCTTACGTCAGCTGATTATTTTTTTATTTAGGAAAATAAACTGTTTCTGCTGATTCGCATATGGTTTGTCTTAGTCGTATACGTCATGCCATACAATCCATACAATGCAGGAAGAAACAGAAGAAACACCTGGACAAACTCCCACTGAGCACCCGTGGCCTTATCTCAAACCCATGTTTGAGATTTTTGCCACAAAAACGGATTCGTTTCAGTTTAAATGTTTGTTGTGATTACCGCAAACAAATTATATCACGGCCTACAAGAACTTGGTATGTAAAGTAGCTACTGACGTTAGCTAGCTTAATGTTTGTTAAATTGCTGATGAACATTTTAAACGTATTTGTATGAGCTTGTAGTGAGTGAGAGAGAGAGAGAGAGAGAGAGAGAGAGAGAGAGAAGCTGTCTGCAAGAGAAAGAGTGAGGCTATGGATTGTAGAGTGGATTATATAATGACAATAAAGCTACTTTTGCTTTCCTGTATTTCCTGAAATACTTTTTAAATACTTTTACTTAAGTATTTTTTTAAGCAAATACTTTAGTACTTTACTTAAGTAATATTTTGACTAGGCTACTTTTACTTGTATTGGAGTAATATTATCTGTAATAGTATCTGCACTTTTACTCAAGTAGTGAAGGTGTGTACTCTGTCCAACTCTGGCTAGCACCACTAATAAAACATTGAACAAAAGATTAAAAACAATGTCCATCATAGTCCTTGTTTTTTTCATAATATATTTGCTGATAACTCGTAAAAGCTGTGTACAAACAG
>JASGAT010393946.1:0-16924 GCA_030220025.1 Chelon auratus | reverse complement strand
CCCTGCCATCTTAGAAAAAAAAGCCTTTGCTGTGCTGTCACATCACCTTACTAATGAACTTATAGCATACCACGGGGACTTGACAAAACCTGGTAGCCTGCAGGAAATGATTCAGGGTGTGATTGCGGGAAGGTGAAAAAGTCACACACTGTCCAAGTCTCTGGCTAATGATGTCGCTAACTGCCTAAATAAAGCCAGCTGGAGAAAGTGCTGACACACACAAAAAAAGAAAACTAAAAACAACATAACCGCACTTCCTCTACCCTTCAACTCAATCCAGCTTCATACTCCCTAAGATTAACTTTGCTCCGCTCGCTCCCACCCCGAATTCTCTGCGCCCCAATTAAAGCTTAATTATAAGGAACTTCATCCATCTGAGAAATACACATGACGTTACAGATTCACACTTTCACACGGTGTACAGTAGTTTGTGGGTAATGATGATGTATAATCTAATAACATATTTCTGCCTCTGTCAAATCAGACACTTATTAGCATTCATATACTCGTCCAATTAACTCCCCTGATTAATGTGCCAATCAATTGAACTTAATGATTAGTGTTATGAAACAATATTGCGTAACACTGTTAAACCTCGTTCCAAGCAGCAGGGGATTCGGATTAGTCAGACTGGTGCAACAAACAAACTGTCAGTTAAATGGGAGGACCGTTTAATGAGGAGAAATGTCCAAAAAGGAGGCTAGATGGTGGAGGTAGGGGGTGCACAAAATTACAAACGCCAAGTGATGAAAAATAAAATGGACAAAAAAAAAACATGTAAAGGTTTCTACCTGCAGTATAAGAGTATAAGCTATAGTTGAGAATAACTCATTGCTTATCAGTGTGTTTCAGCACATGGATTTTAAACTTTTTACAAAAAGAAATACATATAATACATCAAGTGTTGACATGTGCGAAAGATCATACTTGTGGAAACAGCATCTGAGCTTCAAACGTCTGCCTGACTGCGTTCCAGTGGCATCTCTTGACTGCAATCTGAGATGTCTTCTTCAAAGACTACTGCGGCGCGCTGAGCACATCTCAACACTGCAGAACATTACCTGGTTATGTTTCGCCGTTCAGCATTATGGAGGATCTGTCATGCTGATAAGCTTGGATTTCACTCAGAAAGCACTAGCTATTTAGCTTAGTTTGCTCGCATTGGCACTTATGTACCACTATATGTTACTTCTCAGTCACACTGTACCAACACCTGCTGTGTCTTTGGCAGCTCCTGTGCAGTAAGTGCTGTGTCTGTCCTATATTATAGAAATGAGGGGATCCCAAAAGTCTCTATTTCCATGGATCCAGCTGCGTGGATAGTAAATGACCGAACTGTCAGAGCCCACAATGATCCCGCATCCTCAGCACTCTGTGCATCAGCCTGCAATTTAAATGACATAAAGAGCAGAAAGTGAGACTAGTCTCTGAGTGCATGATCATTCTGGGATAGGAGAAAATAATACTCTCTCTTTTTTTTTTCCATTTCTTTAAACCAATCACAGATGTTTTGGGGGAGCTAAGCACAGGGTGAGTGATGGCGCCTCTGCTAAATAGTGTCAGGTGCACTTGTTTTGTTTCTTTTTGTGCAAAAGAAAACGCCACAAAATAATACAGCTTGTCAATTCTGTTATATAATTTACAGAAAAACAAGATCATCGTTAATTTCTTCTCTAGAGCTGAAGCCTATATTTAAACTCTGACAGACTAGACTCATTAAAACCAAAGACAGTCTTCTCACTATGTCTTCTCGCTATGGCAGAAATGTTTTAGAGTCATAAAAACTGCTGCGAAGCGGAACAGATAGGAGAAAAGGGACGTGACAAATAAACGCTGACTTTGACAGAAGATTGGATCATGCAAAAATGTTCCTGTTAGGCAAATGCTGTCATCATATCCTTTGTGGATCTTTGTAAGCGTTCACCAAAAAAAGGCACGTAGCCCTGTCTTAACCCAAGTCTTGTGTGTGGTTTATGTTGTTGTTTCCTGTAGCAACAGCAAAAGGAAAAGAGAATGCCACGTGAGATACTTGGCCAAAAAAGTCTTTCTCCAAACCAGCTACATGTGGTGAGTTGGACGACTCAAGGGCTATTATTCATCAATTTAATTGTGTTGCCATGCTTCTTTTTCCTTTTTCGGCAATAGCTATTTTCACCATGTATAAAAGCCCTAATTGGTAACAACTTCACATTCTTTGTAGGCCAACATGCAAATGTTTCTTCACCCTAATAATATCAGTTTTAATATGCGAAATACTACTACTACTCATAATAAACAATGCACTTTTCTCATCCCAAAGAGGAACTCTAACACTGTGTGCTCAATCTTATGGGCATGTCGGTCAATCCAGTCCAACACTCTAAATTACAAATGAAGCCAGAATGTGGAAAGAAAATGTTCCAGACCGAATTACAAACAAGTTCACAGGGCTGGCAATAATGAGGGAAACATGGAAAAGTTTCAGCTTATTTTCAGCCACACAGTGAAAACAATAACCCCTCCGGCTTGCTTCTTAATTAAAAATCTGGCCGAAGAGAGCTTTATTTTTCTATGTGGCCTGCTAAGCTAACTTGCTTATAGGCTTACAAATTAAGGAGCCACATGTCTGCCATTGTTAATATTCAAGAAGTTTCATGTATACCCTCCATGGTCCGACAGCCTACACGACGATGTTATGTGGTGTTTTGGATGTTTAATTAATACCTCGCGCAGAGCTGCTTCGTTTGAGGATGGCAGTTTGTCATTAATTCGGAAACACCTACAGACCAACGAGATGTGATGAGAGCTGTGGCTCATGACACGACTGAGCTACTGAAGTGGAAGAGATAACAGACAAGGAAACAACTAAAAATAACTGCATTTTTGCGGCATTACAAAAGTCTCTCTTTGGAGCACATTATAACTGACTCATAGGTTTACTGGAAACATGATTTGCAGGTTCTGATGCTAGGTACTTAATGATGTGACTTATTGTTTACTTTCCAATACAACTGTGATTCAGAAGGGTCCACTCCAACTATTGAGTCAGCCTGCGACTCAAACTGCAGCAGCAGCAGCAAAACAATGTAAGAAATAATGACTTAAGCACTGATTTGCCACAGCCCAAACCAAATTTGTACTGTAGTTTAGCTCGTCTTCCCCTACCCACAAAATCTTTGGGGTAGAAAGCTGGTCTGGGGCCGCTCGGTTGGGAACTGATTATGGTCTGGCAAAGATCTGCCTGAGCCAGTTTTGATGGCTTTTATGGAGTGATGGACAGACGAGTAACAGCGGCATAGTCAGCGAACGGCCGTGGAGTTGAATTAGTTTAAAACACAATAGCTCTGATTGGTTGTAGGACTATGCAGCTGCGTGCAGAAGTATTTTTTCTCTGTATCTGTATCAGCTCCATTTTTTACCTGCTAATACCTACGTGTCAAACATACGGCCTGGGGGCCAAAACCGGGCCGCCAGAGGGTCTAATCTGACCCGCGGGATGAATTTGCGAATTGCAAAAATTACATTGAAGACATTAACTGCAATTTTTCCAATAAAAGTAATGGCTATTCCTAGGGTTCACACAGATTTAGTAAGAGTTGTGGACATAACACAACACTGAGACTTAAAACTAAACAGAAATTGTATTTCTTTTTCTTAAGAAATGTCCAGTCATTAAATGTAAACATGCACTAAAACAAAGGGAAACATTTGGAGTTGTTATTTACAGGTAAATACGATATCGTGTTATTGGTCTGGCCCCCTTGACATCAAACTGGGCTGTATGTGGCCCCTGAACTAAAATGAGTTTGACACCCCTTTGCTAATAGATTAAACTGGAAATTAAGCAATCTGCTCATCTCCCTCTCTTTGTATCAAACAGTCAGTCACTACTGGACATTCAAGGCCCAGGTTGTTTGTATATTTCTTATGCCAAATGTTTCTCAGTGAAACATTTGCCTCATAAAAACAGAGCTAGCTCGTTGTTCTTGCCGTTGCCGCTGTCTCATTTGTAAGAAGATACCGCAGGCGACGTCACGGCTCCATCTGGATTCAACCAACGCTGTTTGCATCCACTGTTTGAACGGTGAACTTCAGTGGCAGCAACCAAAGTGGTGGTATTTTACAATAAAATCATAAACTAGTGGACAATTATTTAGTGCATAGTGATATAGCGTAAATGTGCATGTAAGTAAAGATCTTTGTAATGCTGCTGTAGTGTTTTGTTTTTTTGTGACTGAAGGTGTTTTGAAGCAACAATAATTAACTGTATAGTAATTGTGATACGCAAATGTGTGGTCTATTTTTCTGCTCACAAAAGAGACAATTTAATTGTAAAACAAATGGCAGTCAGTGTTAGACTGACCAATTTACTACCTCCCCTGGTGTTATGTTCCCGTCTAAAAGCCCTGATGTTTTGTTCAGCCATGCATCCATTAAACTGATACCATTTCCTCCGTCTACACACCCATCTGACCTCCCCCTATTCTTCCTCTTGGCTTCGACTCTGATCTGTGGTGTGAAAAGCCCCCGACGTCCTGTTGTTCGGCAGGAAGAGAGTCCCAGTGTGTTGGGGCCGAGTGTCTTGCCAACACACACTGTGGAGCAGGCACCCGTGGAGGTCTGTATGGAAGCCTCAGATGTGGAGAACAGAGGGACAGGCCCTCCAATAACAACAGCCCTCTGTATTCAGACACATCCTCGAAGAGACACTCTGCCAGTGATGGCCACCAGCCCGATTTACACGTAAATGCACGAAATGCTTTATGCACAAACACACACATCCATGCCTACCTCTTTTTCATTTTCTCAATTGAGGTCCCTCTTTTGCCTTCACACATGCACACGCACCCACACACACACACACACACACACTCAGGGCCCTGGTCCAGTCATGACGCCAGTGTGAGTGATAGATGGAACCATTGTGAAGCTTGTACAGCTGAGGCCTTGCATTTATGCCACTGTTTATATCATTGTGTGGTACTAGAAAGACAGATGCACATTGTTACAATGCACAGCAGTCTAAATCTGGATCGCTTAATCACACTCACACACACAACTACTGTTTATGCCCACACAGACACACACACACAGAGGCGTATTTCATCTCCAATAAAACTGACAGTGGAAACTATGGAAACTTTCCTGATTGAAACTCATTTGATTGAAAGGCTTTTTTATTTTCAGTTTGATCGCTTGCCAAAGTAAAATCAGCCACCTTTGTTGACAAGATTGGACTGCCTCCGCAGGACCGAAGATTCATAAACGCTTCTTAGACGCGAACAAACTCAGAGCCACGGACCAAAGAACTGTGGCAGAAGTGCTGCCATCTTACAACCACCTATTACTTTTTTTTTTTTTTCTATTCACCAGTAATCTCTAATCATGCATTACACCAACAAGTAGCTGTACTGCTATGTACCAAGTGTCAATTTTCATTCACCGGCAAATGTCAAGTTGTTTGTATGTTTCAGAGCCCTGAAATCATTCGCTAATATGCCAGTTGCTCTGTCAGAACACGGGCGGGTGGGAGGCAGACGGGGTCGAGACACCATCACTGATCACAGTTATTATAAGATAGGTTGCTGTACGGAGGTAGGCAGGAATTGTAAGCCACATCTCACTCTCTCTTTATATCCATTCCTGTCACCTTCGTTCTGAGGTGTGCGAGTTTTCTGTTATTGATTTTGTATGTTTTGGTTGTGCGACGGTTCCGTTTGCCAAAAGCAGAGCTGAGAAGATTGATAAGGGTTATCATTTCAAAACATGTAATTCATCAGCATTTGACAAATCCATATCTGACACAAACACCATCTCCAGCAGCTACGCCTTCCCTGGATGTTTGTGTTTTACTCCAGATGAAAACTACGATGTGATATGCGTGTGTGTGTGTGTACTCACAAGTGGAGCGGGGGCGGGCAGGTGGGGGGCCTCGATCTGAAAGCAGTGGGGGATTGACAGTGCAGAATAGGACAATATTTATCTACAACAGAGCTGAGGAAAATAGGTTTGTCCCTGATGACATTTTCATCGATTGAAACATGTACTGCCCCCCTCTTCCCGCTGAAAATGACTAATCTCGGGACTTGTGGTGGCGGTTTTTGTTCTTGGGAGGTCAAAGTGCCATGTGCACACAACATGTTGGACTCGAGATGAATTCCGTTTTATCCCTATATGGATTTTTCAATCTTGCCTCCAACTGAACTGAAAACAAAGGGGGGGAAAAAAGGACAAACAATCCCCTAAAATATCTCCTATTTGCCCGTTCTTTTCATGAAATGACCTACGAGACATGAAGGAAAAGCAAAAACAGAGTTTTCATCAGTAACAGAGTGGCTTAAAATGTCACAAATTAAAAGAGACTCTTTTAACACATTCACATTGTGACATAAACCTCCTTCTTTGAGGGATTAAGATGATTGACACATGCTTTTTCTATCACATCCCCCCATTAAAGGTTCATTAATGGTTAGATAAGAGGAATTATGGCAATGTGAAGGGGTTTGAAATGAAACCACCCTCGTTGAGAAGCGTGTGCGGAGTCATCATCACCTCTGAATATGGGGAACATCACGGATGAATAGTGATGGCACCATGGGGTGCTTCGGTTCTCATGAAATGCCCTCATACTGCTCTGCCTTTATGTGACCCTGCAGAGCAATCATTGGACCTAATGGCTTCAGAACACAGCAGTCTCTGCCCATTCAGTTCCTCCATGTTGAGCAGACGATGAAAAGCACAGAGAGGAGAACAACATCCTTCTCCACAAATCAACTCACTCATAGTAAAAAAAAAAAAAAAAAAATCCTAAATGGTCATTTTTGTTTCTTGGCATATTATAGATGCAAGGTTTAGGATCTGTTCATTAGATTAAGCATCTTTGTGTATTCTAAATAGTTTCAGGTTTTCATAAGGGTGCGTAATAAGATAAGAAAAGATAAAATAGGGTTAGGGTTAATGCCGCAGTGTTCCCAGTTTGACACCTAAATTGCCAGTTAGCGACTCAGTCCTGTCAGACTATCATAAAAGAAGACCAGTTACTGTGCCAGACTGGTTGTATCAACAATACACGCACAACTGAACATCAGTCCAGCCGAAGATGTTGGGTGGACTGTTTACATGGAGTGTGGTGTTTACATGGACCACATACAACAATCAGCTACAACATTAAAACCGCTGACAGATGAAGTAAATAACATTGACCATCATGTAACAATGCAGTGATCTGCTGGGAAATTCTGGACCTGGCATTCGTGTGGACGTTACTTAGACATGTACCACCCACCTAGACCAGACCAGGCACCCACACCTTGTAGCAATAACACTCCTTGATGGCAGCAGCCATCCCCAGCAGGATGCAGCCTGACACAGGTACACACACACAAAAAAAAAACAGTTTAGGAACAACTCAAGAAAAAATGTTGACCTGGCCTCCAAATTCACTAGATCCCAAACTGATCAAGTATCTGTGGGATGATCCACAGAGGCTCCTCTCCTCAACCCATAGGACCCAAAGGCTCCCATAACAACACCATAGGACACCCTCAGAAGGCCCATGAGACCTACACAATATTAGGAAGGTGGTCATAATCTCTCTGCAACCTATAGAAATTCTAATTCAGGTGTTTATATGGAGCATTTTCATTCTGTTTGGGCTTTTAACAGCCTAAATGGTACACACAGTTACCCAGTTTACACAAGGTCACTGATTTTTACCAGCCCAAATAGCTCATGTGATCAGAAAACTACCCAAGTGAATACCATGTTAAATCTGTCCAAGCTTCAGCTTGCCACTACAGTGATGATTCAAGACTGCCCTTTCCAGAATTGTTCCAGTATCCATTTCATACTTCTTTTATTCACATTTCCTCTCACATTTTTAATAACCTTTTTCATGTGCTTTTTTGTTTTTATCATAAAGGTCACTTCCACATGCATCCAAGCACACATTACTACATACTGTTCAATAAGAATTCAGTGAGAATTTCCAGAAAGTTTCAAGCATCTCTGGTGCAGCGCTAGAAAACAGTGAACAGAAAACATCGTAAACTTGGGGGATGCTGGAAACTGGTCGTACGTTGGAAAAGTTTGATTTCCAAGTCATCTTGAACGCAACATTAGTCACACTTAGCCCATTGTCTAAATCTTGTTTTGTCATTAGGACCTCCTTCACACACATCTGCCAGTTTATGGGTCTCCGGAGGGTCATGTCGAAACATTACACTCTCTCTCTGGTGGGTTCAAGGTAAATTCCAACCGGATGTGGTCAGGCTCCGACGAGCATAAAGCATCTATGTTAAAAAAAAAAAGCAGTAGCCCAACAATGTGTCTCTTAAGTTTATGGTGAAGATCTGTTACCTTTTCTGTCGCCAAAAGACTTGGATGTTAGTTGGTGTGTCGAGGGATACTCAAAGAGACGCATATAGTCTCTGTAGGACGGCAGATTTGATGTGCTGTAATCATTCCAATATTCTGTTCCTTTTTCCTCTGCATTCAAGTCGCACTCTGCCAAAAACCCAGTGTTTCTCCCTCAGCTGTGTCTGGGGGATAGTGACTCATTGAGTCATGTCATTAGATAATGGGTTTGGAGGAGTTATTCAAATAAACACAGTTCCTGGATGTAAAATGGAGGCAGAGAGTTCAGTGTTGTTTTTGTGGGGATACCAGGGGATTTTCCAGCACTGCTGCAGGGCCCATCTGTTGTAGATCGAAGCAGCATCACAGAACCAGTGACCCATACTGCAGCTGCCCTGTACAATATTGTTTTTAAAGGTATACCACAGCAGCCATCTGCCCCTTATTGCCCGTGGCACTTGAACAAGATATTCTGCGATGCCAATAGTAAGTACACACTAATCTTCGAGCCGGCCTGCAGTTCATCACTTTATCTATTGATCAGCTCGTCTCCCTAGCGATCACAGCAATGTGTTGGCTCATGTAAATGCGTGGGGGCTGTACAATAGTGCCTTCAGCACTGTCATCTGTGAGTGCACATCAGCTGTAGCCACTCAGTACGATCATTAGCAATGATTTTAGCAACACATAATACTAATACTTCAGAATGCATTTGTCAAGACACTGAATACATTACATGTCCATGTATTTTTTTTTTTTTTTCCAGTGCTCATGCAGAAAATAATTCATTTTGTGGAATTATAAAATGCACACGGGGAAAAGGAAATGTTCCTGGTTGGACAATTTATAATTTAGTGCGAGGGTCACACATTCATCTTCAATAACATCTTTCGTAATGCTGTTTTGGGACTGCGCCGGCATATTTTCTGACCTTTTGTTTTTAAATAAGTGATTCTGAACAGATACTGAACAGCTGTGCTTTTTCAACAACAACAACTGAAAAAAAAAAATTGTACCATTTAGCTATAGGCGTTTCTAGGTGACTCATTTAAAAAAGGATGAAACCTTGAGTTAAAGGCACCGTGTGTGGGTAACTATTTTACATCCATGGCATGGTGCCTTTGCAAAACATAATTTTTTAAAAAGAATAACGAAATGTGCTGCAGAGGCTAAAATAATCATAATAAATACATTTATACCACACTATGGACCTATAAGCAACTACTTGTTGGTCAATCTACAGACCCCGGATAATGATAACAGGTAACTCCGGACTCAACGGGGAGTTTCGTAGCAGACTTCGGTGCCCCAGTCACTCTATATGTATATACGCGGATCTAAATTTCTCCTGAACGACAACAAATTACACAAAAGTTATATGGGTGAGTAAACAATCGTATTTTATGCCAGAAATAAGGTCCTTTAATGCCTGCATCTTTGAAACTCCATGTCCCAAGTCTGCGACAGAAGTTTACTATTCTGTGTATTCTATGTCTCATCAACAACGCTTAAAGTGGACACCACCATTTTTGTATAGTAGTATCTTAAAGAATTATTAACTTTTACTGCATTTAAAATGTATCTATTCTTTAAATATAATCCTAATGTTCATCTCCTGCCATAATTCACTCCTTTTTGTTGAAATTATTTCCTCACTGCTAAGCTGTCCTAGGAGATGATGAACCAAACAACTAAACAAACAATGCAAGCAGAAGATTTTTTCTTTAATTCTCTCATGTATACAGACAGAAGCTGGACTGCATTGGAAATCTCTTTCACTCCTTGTATTACTGATGACCTAAAATAATAATGGCATCAGGCAACAATGGCTGAACTACACTGCACATGTTCAAAAACTGTTAAGCATAAATCCCATATCAGAATGTTTTTAGTCAAGTCCATGTAAACACAGCCAATGCTTCCTTCAGTTCATCATGTTTGAGTGTAACTCAGGAATAAACTGTCCTCTAAGCTATCCTAAATATCCTCTGGTTGAAACTCCACTAATTGAGTGATCAATGTTGGATGCACGCTGGACACACACATGCTGTTATAGACAAGAGAGTACAGATACACTTGGCCTTAGGGTGTGTGTCTGTGTGTGCGTGCGTGTGTGTGTGTATGCATTTTTTATTTTTTTATTTTTTTATTCTCTCGTGAGCTTGTGGCCACGCTGTATTGACAGGCTGGATGTGGCACGACCCAGCTGAAAGGCTCTCAGGGCTTTTAGTTTCGCCCTCGTTTAGACGGCTTTGAAAAGAGGAGCTTGGCCTCTGTGGTTATCGCTGGCACGTTAGAGGGAGTGAATATAGATTTTCTCTACCTCCCTCTTCTATTTTATTTATTTATTTACTTATTTATTTATTTGCTTTCCGGTGTATTTATCTCTTTCCGTCTCTTGCTCCCTCTCTTTTCCTGTCTCCCGCCCTGTCCTTGCAATAATGACAGCAATTCATATTGAATTTCTCTGTTCTCTGAAGGTGATGAGGATGAGGCAGTGGAAGGCAGGATGCAAACAATCGTGAGGTGGCAGTTCATCATGAACAAAACCTGACAAAGGGAAGTAGAGTTGTGGCGGCGGCGGCGGTGGTGCAAGACAAGGCAGAAAGAGGAGAACAAGGGATGAAAACAGAGCAATGGAGCATCCTGATGTGGGAGGTGGGAGAGAGGAGTTGAAAGAGTGACGGGGTCAGGAAATCCCAAAGGAGGGGAGGAATGAGAAAGCACATGGAGGGATATGTGGGATGAGCTCCACTGCACCGGGCATTAAACCCCAGAGACTTGTGTGTGAATGTGTGTGTGCATATTGTGCACCTTTATCCCATGTAGTGGGTTTGCTTACAGTCATTTTATTAAATTGCATAGCATTTGACCTCTGCAGACCTGTGGTGAACCTTTCCTGATGACAAGCTGAAGGTGAAAGAATGAAAGAAGATATCAGTACCCTCTTGCAAAAAAATAAATAAATAAATAATAAGCTGCATGTAAGACCTGAGAGAGTGCGCTGATTAACCACATGAAGATAAAACTGTCAGGAGCAAAAGACAAAATTGAAGATGAGCGGAGAAGTTTAGAAAGAAACATCTGAACTTTCCAACTGAACTACGACACTCCTCACCGTGAGGCTCATCAATAACTTAGACCTGATGAGAACATTTCTTCTCCCCGTGTTCCTACAAGATTTTTTTTCTTTTTTCTTTTTTTGGCAGAAGCTTCACATTTGGTCAGATCTGGCATGTACGAACATTCACTCCTCAAGCACTTCTAATTTATGTCCTGGGATCTCTGCTGTAGAAATTCCCCCTTTTATTATTCAAGGCTATGTTTAAAACATTGGGATAGATGTAGCACCAGAAGATGGCCATTATTATTATCAAATTATCAAACAGCTGTGAAAAGAGAATTAAAAAGATCTTATTTATATGCTGGATATGTGGTATATGTTTAAAATGGGTTATCAAACTTGCAAACTGCAATTTTTTAGCCAGTATTTTACCCACAATGCATCAGAAAATGGAGCTGTGAAAGTACCGACTTCCCAGTGATTGCCACAATCATCAGCCGACGTTTTTGTCCATTCTGTCTTTGTAAAGAAAAAAAGGCTTTTAATTCTTTTGGTTTCTGGAGATTCTACTGTATCTAAACAGAATCGTTAATCAGTATCACAAGTTACATCAAATATTTGGTCTGCAAACCAAATCTTCCTCATCTCAGGAATAACATTTTGGGCCAAGCTGAAATTAATTTAATCGCATTTGAAGGTAGCCTAGCAACAGCCTGTAACAAGAGCGGAGACCTCGGAGTTGAAAGAAAAGGACTGACGATGGTGGAGTAGATACTCAGCTGTGCCTCGATGCAACTTGTTAGTGGGTAATTAGGTCAGCTTGTTACATCAAACGGCACAAACGCTCTCATGGCTCCCCGCTCCTCTGCACAGAGCCAAATTAAGGCAATAGCCTTGAAAAGCAGAAACATCTTAACAGCTTCGCGATGAAGGGACAGACAATTTAAAAACTGGAGAGTGGCCGCTGTGCAACCGACGTGACGCTGGTTTGATTTCACAGATTCCAAACTCGAGTGTTCAGCGAAATCTCGGCGCCGGCCTGCTGAATATTTATAATACAAATAATACACTTCACAGTTATTTTTTTTCTTTTCCCCGTACATGTGTAATTCTTTCTGCAAATGTCTGCTTGCTAAAACAATCTATTTAGGCTATAATAAATACAAAGAAATAGTATGTGCGCAGAATAAAAGCTACCAAATGAGATGAAGGGAAGCGAGGCAGAGGAAATAAGAGGAAAGACGGATGATTTCCATTGACAGCAGGCAGCCAGGTCCTCCCCAGGGGGCTGCAGGGCTACTGTGACAACTTCACGCACACAAACACATGCACACAAACCACCTATAACCAGACTTCAAACTGAGCCTTTTGTTTTCTTTCTACCGGCTGCCTTTCAACTGAAGTATTTTTTCTTTAAAAATCACACAATAATTTTCAGTCTCTGCCCTCTTTAATAAGGCACTCAGACAAAAGGATGCGACCCACGCCTCAGACACGAATGCAGTTTTAATGCATTGCTGATCAACTACTGAACAGATTTACAGTTGCTCAACTTAGCACTCATGGCTGCACTCCCACTTCCATTCAGCCCATCTCCTTCAGTGTAAAATCCATTATGAAGTCTAAGCTCTTTAGGATAATTAATTGATGGCACAGCACTGTGACGCACTAAAGTCCCTTTTGAGAAATTACACTGTATGGTCAACGCGGTCGATGTTTCAAAGGCACAGCTAAATGTCTTTAACTCTTCCATAGCGGTGGATCTATGTTCAGGTAGTACTAGACAGGCTGTGAGCATGGCTTGATTAAGACATCCAGAGGCCTCTCAGTGTTTAAGGTCAAAGCGCCACACACACCAAATCAGCCGATTCCAGCAACTAACACTTATCATGTCCATTTTCAACAAATGACAAGTGAAGCTTAGTTGCATCCTAATAAAACACTGTAAAGATTTTACCAGTGTTGATCTGTTGGGAACAACAAAACCAAAACATGCCCACAGATCTCCACAGGACAACACAACTGACACACTGCACAAACAGTAAGTAGGTAGTCGCTTCTTACCACATGAAGTTCCTTCTCTTTCGTTTTGGTGCTCAAATCTCCAAAATCCAGCTTTGTTGCAGTCATGGCCACTTTAACTTTGCAAAACTGCAGGCTCTCCTCTTTGTGTAAAACGTTTGTTGTTTGGTTGTTGAAATGTTTGTGGTAAAGCCACACCTCTTGCAGAATCTCACTTTTTAAAATGCCTTTCAACAGTTTATTGTTAGCACAAGTTCCTCCTGGCAATATGGTTTAAGTGGGCCAATCCAAAACTACCGCTTCTTCTTCTTCTTCTTGTCTGTCTTGACACATGTGACCGTATTACTGCCCTCCTCAGGATAAGGTTCAACATGGACCTGTATGGACAGACTTCGTCAAGACCCAAACTCATGACACGTCCACCACACAGGTGTATCCTTCTTACCTGATTAGAATCTCATCTCATCTAAATGTATGTCTTTGTGCAACAGTACCAACAATAAAAGTATAATCTATTTTTTGAGCTGTTCATGTGATTTATTATCTGAAAAACCTGTTTCTAAGTTTTTATTTCTGCCTGATTGTTTCCCCCCAAATTCTGGATTATACACCGATCAGGCATAACATTATGACCTTCTAATATTGCGTAGGTCTCCCCTGTGCCTCCAACACAGTTGTGACTCATCAGAGAATGGACATGGGCCAGATCTTCTTAGTGGGGGCCTTTGGGTCCTATGGGTTGAGGGGAGGGGGATCTGTGGATCATCCCACAGTTACTTGATCAGTTTGGGATCTATTGAATTTGGAGGCCATCTTGTGCTGTTTTTCATGTTTTTTGAGTTGCTCCTAAACCGTTTGTGTGTGTTTCTGTGTCAGGCTGCATCCTGCTGGGGATGGCTGCTGCCATCAAGGAGTGTCATTGCTATGGGGTGGGGGTGCCTTGTCTGGGTGGTACATGTCTAAGTAACATCCACGCGAATGCCAGGTCGAAAAGTTTCCCAGCAGAACACTGAATTGTCATAAGATGGTCAATGTTATTCACCTGAACTGCCAGTGGTTTTAATGCCATGGCCAATTGATGTACAGCTGCTGTCATTTTCATGTGAGAAGTGTGCACATAAAAGCAGAGGACAGAGATTACTGTAGGGTCTTCAACTAACGGAGAATTGTAGAAGAAGTGAAGTGATTGTGCAGGGTCTCTTGAATACACTTTGTTTTGATTACAGGTCAGACTGTGAGTGTTTTGGAGTCTATTTCAAACTGTATGCTGACAAAACCAGCTAAACTGAAAGGTCTTTGACTCAACAGCTACTCAAATCCGGACTAGGCTGTCTTTCGAGAAAACCACACTAAAGTCCCCATGAAATGTTGTCAAATTATCCCTTGACTCCTTTTCTTTTTTGTCTTTTGTGGTCAAAATCCAAATTTCAGCTACGCACAGATTAAATTTGGCTGCAGGGACTTAATCACGTCTACATAATATCACAGTCTGGTAGTACTCGAACATCCCCTTCACACAACATGACGGGGCTTTCAGTTTTTACTCTGCAGACGCAATGAGCAAATTCAGGTCAACTTTACCTTCAGGCAGCGCCGTGACAGTGACTGCAATAATGAATTATGTCCTGTCATCGCCATCACTGCCATCATTTTCGCTGCTACAGCTGGTGTTTGGCATGATGGTAAATGTGAACTGCATATGTTCTCCATGCATCGCCATCATCTCTCTTTCCTCTTATTCCTTTGTTGGCAAAATTACGGATGAGTGGCTTTTGGCCTGTTTGTTCTTCAGAGTGGCGGGAGCGGGTAGTGCTGTCCGCAGACTTTGTGAGTTTGTGGTAATTAAAGCTGGATGGAGCCCTATCAAGTAAAGCTGCTTATGTTTAATACAGTCAGCCATGCAGACACGGGCCGGCGGCACACGGCCCGGCACCGCAGGGGGACGGCACGGCACACAGCCTTCGCGCATAATCCCACCCGATGCATCAGCATGAGAGGTGGATGGGACGAGGGCGAGGGGGAGAGGGGAGCGTGGCTGTTACGCCTGGGTATTCAGCAAAGTTAAAGAGCATTTTATTGTGAGTGAGCGTGCACATCTGTGGTGTGTGTGTGAGCATGTGCAGCAGAGAGAGAGAGAGAGAGAGAAAGGGCAGTTGAGAAGGGATGGAGGGAGTTGCAGAGAGTGAGAAGGATTTAGTTTATGGCAGATAGACTTCACTGACTAACTCCATTGTTCGGGTGCTCTGTGGTGTGTGGATCAGAGACGGAGAGAGTGTCCTCTCCGCATAAATCTGCTGGCATCTCCAGCCAGGCAGTCACTCAATCAGTCACAGCAAACACAGCCGTGCAGGAAAATAATTCTTCAAAAGCCCCAAACACACGAAACACCACGCACAGACAATATGAAGACTCATGCACCTGCTCAACTGCGCTATTTACTCTTTTTTTTCTGTGAAATGCACAAGAGCTGGACCACAATGTCTCTGAGTCAAGTCCAACAGTGACTATTAAAACAAACGGTAAAAAATCTCCTTAAGGTTTTACCGGTTTGTGGTCATTCTCAATATGAGATCTCAAAAATATCACAAAATAAACAGAGCTTTAAAGTCCCACAGGTGAACGAGTGTCTTCCAGGTTTTGAAATGATGTGATGGACTTTTAAAACCGATGTCACATTGTTCAAAACGGGACAATATCTATGGAACCTGATCATTTATTAAGGCTAGCCCAGGTCATGGAATATGGTGTCGCACCAGAACTATGGATAAAAGCTTGGACCTCTAGTAAGAGAGAGATCATGGGGCCACTGCTGCTGTGCACCAGCGCAGGAGTTTTTCAAGAAAAAAGAGTCACCTGTTTTTTAAACGATGATGAGTAATGCTAACTGGCTCGCAAACATAGTGTGCTACTGTTGTGGCATTTCCTTGTTGGATAACAGCAAGGAGAACAGATATTGCATTATGTCTCTTGGTGTTTGAAGAATATTTGAGGTAGACTATGTAGGATTTATTTTTACTGTATCTAAATCATGGATAAAAGTCTTGGACTGTAGTTTTAAAAGTATTTCCGCACCCAAGCTTGGTACTTTCCAGAGCTAATACAGTTTTTGTTGAGTTTTTTTATTTTTTTACTTTTTTATTTGGCGCATTAGACACTTGAATGCTTCCTTGTTTGTTTTTTTCTGCCACAGGCTCCACCATACTCCCAAACGCTGCAGCCCACTCTCTTTCCGCTGCAACAGTTCCCCTCTGTAGCTCTGACAAACCAATATTTGATGGTTGACATAAGATGAACAGAGATGTTCAGCCTTGTCTGAAAATCTTTGATGTTTATTTGTCCATAAAACTTTCCTCACTCTGGCATGAAATATTAAACATAATAATAATAGATGAAGAGATTAGTTTAAACTTTTTTAACCCTTTATTATTTGTTTCTTTTCTTTTCTACTTTTCAACTAATAATTTACTTTAGCCCTTGCACTTTTAATATATATATATATATATA
>JASGAT010393944.1:157091-177700 GCA_030220025.1 Chelon auratus | reverse complement strand
GCCTAAATGAGATGTTATGATTCTCTGAGTTTCACAGTGTCAAAATAGGTTGTGAAATGAGCATCAAATCTGAAAAAGAAAATATCACGATTATATTCCTTCTCCATGAAAGGATTACAGATCCGCATTATGAATTGGACAAGCCATTTTCAACTCCTTATTCCTTCTAAAGGCACCATTTAGGCCATCAAAACAACTTTAGTTAAAAGTATGATTACGGTCAGGAACCTACCACTTAAACAATTTGGTCACGGGCTGGGTTAGGGTTAAGGTCAACTAACGAAGCTAAGAAAATAAAAACGTGACCCTTATGTAAGTTGTGGGAGTTGGAGGAAATTCCAATTCGCCCCTCAGGGAAACAGAAGAAAGTATTGCTTTTTGTGATTAATAAATTTCTTTTCATTTTCTTTGTTCATCTAATAAATCAGTTAAATTTCATAATATTGTGCCTCCTTTATGAAATATAAGCAGTTAGCTGCAGGAAAATGATCCTTGGAGAAGCTTGGATTCGGTGTAATGATAATTCAACAATAATGAAAAATCAAATGGAGTACATGCAGCCACTATTTTCCTCATGAGAATGATGGCCCTGTAGGCTACCTGTCAGACACCCTGAGTGTTCACTGTGTTTGAGCAACAGAAATGAAAGCACACAGCCTAATAATCATGTTTGTTTCAATCTGAAGATCTATTTGTCATTTGTGTTTGTGTGAGACAGAGAGCACGTAAACAAGTCCCTGTGAAAAACAAACAAAAAAAAAACTTTAAAGAGATCCTCCCCTCCATCACAATCATCTGGATACAATTGTGTCATTACGGCCGACTCCTGTCTGCCAATGAGGGGATGTTAAGCACCCTGACGATAAGGCTTCAAAATGAAACCTTTTCTTTCAATCCATTCCCCGCTTGACTCCTGCTCTCTCTTCTGTATCCAATCTCAGGAGCCACACAAGAAGCTTGTGACTGCAGGAAATAAGGCAGCTCCCAGTGAGGCAAGTGGGACCCCATCTGACCTTCGACCTCACTTTGTGGCTGGCTCAAGAACGGTGACTCAACACAGACACACAGAAACACTTACCGTAAGTCAAGGCTCTAGTTCCCGTAACATTTTCAAATAAGTGTGACAGCTTTCAACTGTGTATAGCCGCTAGGGAGGCTCGCTGTCACAAAGCAGCTGTTTGGTTTTATTGGTGGGTCTAATAAAGAAGACAGGTCTGTGTAAAATCATATGGTTTCAAAAATCTCTGAAACATTTTAAGAGAGCGCAGCTTACAATGATCTTTTCTAATGGGCAGTCTAGATGTTGAAATCAGTTTACAGAACATC
This sequence comes from Chelon auratus, assembly GCA_030220025.1. Classification (NCBI taxonomy): domain Eukaryota; kingdom Metazoa; phylum Chordata; class Actinopteri; order Mugiliformes; family Mugilidae; genus Chelon; species Chelon auratus. Next base: position 176,374 of record JASGAT010393944.1, on the reverse strand, counting down.
AGAATGCTAGATGTGGCCTTACGACCATGAACTGGCTTGAGAGCCACAGCATAAAGTCAGGAGACCTGACATCTGAGTTACAAAAGTAAATGGTGTATTGCAATAAGTGAGCCACTGTGATTTTCTGCAGCAGAGAGTGGTTTATTTCTGGCCTCTTCAACCATGCAATTTGTTCGCACCTTCACAGGTCTGGCCTTCTGATTGGTTTGCTGATCACCAAGTCCCAACTTTTAACATTTTCAGCGTTGGCAGACATTGGAAAAATGACTAGGCTTTTTCAGTATTCATTTATGGTTAATTCCCCAGATGAACTATTGACTGTCGATTTTTCACATATTCGACAAATCAAAGACATGTTTCGGTACCAAAAAAGTCAACAGATTTTTAATTTTTTCCTATAGGAAAGGACTCCAGCATGACTATTGTTAGACCTAGCAACAGCAACACTGGAAGTCGTGACTTGTCAGAGGATAGGAGTCCTCTGGTTGGTTGTCAGCAGACCAGTCAGAAGGCGAGCTGCTTGTTCCCTTTGGCCAGTGGGAGTGCAGAGGGACATAACACTTATTTTCCCTTTTATGAAAAGCGTAAGGGTAATCTATTCTTACAAACTAGTAATCTCAGTGGAAAGAAATGACTCAACATAAACTTAGTGATTGTTCAAATGTTCCTTCTTGTAAGGCTTCATGTTTTAAGTGTTGATTTCATGTAAATGTAACTTCCTCTTGATGAAAAGTAAAAGCCATTCACTGCATTCACCTGATCGTCAGCCTATTATTTAGCTCTAAAACATCGCTTGCGCCCTCAACACAGTGCTAGCTTCTTCATCAAATAACTTTCTGGTTGTACGTTCTCCAGATAATCCATCCAGCATGTAGAGCAAGTAATGACCTTTTTAGATACCTTTACTGCCTGCAAAATACATATACATACACATCATCACTGGTCTTTCAGTTAGTTCCATATATAAAGGGGATGAGCACTGTGAGTTTTATTTTCATTTTAATTAGTTTTGGTCACAAAGTTTCCCAATATGCAGCCTATGCAGCCTCTGCCTGGGACACAGTCTGAATCATGCAGTGCATGTGGTGACCCACCAGAAAGAAGCCTGTTACTCATTTTGGGTCTTGGGCAACGACTTAACATCCAATGGGTTGTTGTCTTTGCTTTTTATCATATAACATCTACAAAAGTACATAAAAGTGCATATACTCATGCAACAGATTTATTCGACATATTTATTTACATAAATGTAGGGCTCCAGAGGAAATAGATCAGTGGATTACCTGGATTGTGTGTAAATGTACAGTATATCTACGGAAATATATCTACAGATTTCTGGTGTCAGTTTGTAGCCCGCTTAGTATCGACCAGTCAGTTTTGAGCCAGCTTTCATTGCATGCAGGTAAACAGTCAATGTCAAGGGCAGAAGATGTACAATAATTGATTCTTTATACCAGTGAGCTAACATATTGCGTTCGTCAAGCAAATACTTTACAGAATACCAAAAATTGTTAAGTCAGCGTAAAGAAAAAAATCTGTTGTTGAGGTTGTCTCACAAAGTTGCCCAGATACTGACTACCTAAACTGGAAGCTTCAAAACACTGACAGTTGCCTCAGATAACTGATGGGTTCCCAGACCTTTTTCCTCATTTCATTTATGGAATGTGCATTTTAATGGTGCTCTCAACAAGCGACAAGCTGAGCTGTGTTTTTGAATCAGTAGTCATACAAACATAGTTGAAGTATGTTAGAAAGAGGTTAAAAAAAAGTCTTATTGCTAGAGGGTTTACAGAATAGATCTTTGCAACAAACTTTCGAAAAATACAATACTTGTTTTAAGGACCCTAAGTGGCTAGGGAATGTAGGGCTTCATAAAATAGCCAAAAAGTTGAATGAGTTTGTCCTTTACTTCTCCTTCCGTCTTTTGCCCAGTAGCTTGTACTGCTACTGATTAACAACATCCTCAATTCTGTGTGTGGGTGTGTGTGTGTGTGATCAGTTTTGGTGTGGGATGACAAGATGACTGCTTTGATCTCACCATCACCTCCCATGAACAAATGCAGCTGCTCACGGTGTGTGTGTGTGTATGTATGTGTGTCTCTGTGTGCGTTATATTGGACTCCATACTCCATTTGAAATAAATGTGAATGGAAGTCTTTGACATGAGATGGATGTGGGTGAGTTTATTCTATGAAGCAACTCATGCCTGCAAGAAGTCAGGGGTAGAAATGCAGTGCTACAATATTTACAATGACTGCAGGGCTGTTTTGATAGCCTTAACAAGTGTTTTCACAGTTCAGTTTTCATGTCCACCAGTGGTTCAGCAAGTACGCATTTGCACATTGCTACAACGACATACAAAGCTTTATGTTTCATTGTAAACACTTTCCTCAGTAGCATGATAAACTTGGAATGTGGAACATTCACTGCAAAACAAAACATTTTTGTCTTCATTGACAAATAAACCAAAAGGTAGTCATCTGGGGGCCCCATTTCTCATTTCTTTTCACGACAGTCCAAATAATTGCTTGTTTTGTCTGTCCTGATGGTGCCTCACTATTTCTACTTATTAGCACTATTATTATTTCAAGTGTCTCTTTAAATGAAGGCTACATGCAGTTAAATTTATCAATTAGGGGTGGGACTTGATTAAAAAAAATAATGTAATTAATCAGAGGCTTTGTAATTAATTAATCTCGATTAATCGCATTTTAATCACTTAATAATATTTGCCCCCAAAAGCAACCTTTTTTTAATGTAAATGGATTTTAGTGAATCAATTAACAGACACAGACATGAATATTGTAAACTCAAGCTCTTTTAATGTCTGGAAAAATGCATTTCAATTCAAAACAGTAGAAAAAAAGAAATAGAAAATATCCCTGGTCAAAACTGAACAGACCTAAAGTTAAAGCGCCATTTCAGAACAGTATAGACTTTAAATTGCTTTAAAAAAAACAGTTTGGACTACCAACGCTCTTATCCATACTCGGACTGGGGAAGTGCTTTGGTGGTATGCAAACTCTGTTTTTTGAAAGTGTTTTGAAATGAAATTTGCCTTCCATCAGTCCCAGCAACATACTTTCATCTGATTCCTCTACTGTGGTAGCGGTTAGCCAAGCTCTGACGTGTGCATCAGTGTAATCGGTGCACCAAGAAATCTTGCACTGACAAAGGAATGTAAACTGTGATTAAAGGTGGTAATTTTTTTTAACACGATAACGCAATTAACATGTTAATGTCCCACCACAAGTATCAATGTTTAATTTTAACTCGTGCCTACATTGGCCAGATCAGATATTACAGTTACTTTTATTTATTTATATATTTTTTATTTAGGTGTGTACTTAAAATCATGGCTGTACTGAGGACATTTGCATTCCACATTCAAAGATGGTGGCTCATTTATACTTATCAAAGTTGCCCAGTGGGTTTGTACATTGAAAATGCCTCCCTGGTGTTCCAGTCATTTTCCAGCTGAACTAGTTGAGAGTATCTGTGTCACAGAAGACTCTTGGCTTGGGCAGCTGACTTCCTGCTGGCTCCCCCTACACATGAGTGGGATAAAATAATGTAATTATTTGCTGTCATTGAATTTACTGATAGTGTCAGCCCATGGCAGTGCAGATATCACTGTGCTTTCTTTATATAGACCCTACCTCTGATGAGCTGAGATGAGAACTTATTAGAAGTAATTTATACACAAACATTTCAAGAGAATGACATAGATACTAAAGATGGCAGTAAGGGAGATAACTGAAGCAGAGATCAGAGAAGTGAAGAGAGGTGGACAGAGTGGGTCTGGATCAGAGCTCTAGAGAGGAGGAAACCACAGAGAAAACCTCTGCAGCCAAAGCATCCATCATCCTCATGTTACTGCGATGGGAAGAGATTGCTGACCTCACCAGCAGATGTGCAGTCTGCTAGCTGGGTTGGGCTTTCCAGGGTTGGGCAAAGAGGAGTTGGACTGTCGAATTTACAGGGATATTCCCATCAAAGGTCTTGCATGGTCATTTGGCTTATGAGCTTGTTACTCATATAATTGAATGGTCATTTAGACCATGTGTGAATAACTGAATGACTAGCTAGAAAGTTGGTATGGGACATAAATAGGAATTTGGAAAGCCAATGTGCCGAGCAGGTCAGCACATGCACAGTTTGCTGAGGCTAATCAACTTTAGAATACATAAACCAAGATGGACAGTGTTGAGTTGATGTGGAGAAGAAATGTAAAGCCTAATGGGGAAAAAGTAGGTCTCTTTTCATGGTAAGACCTACAGTAATGACAGTTTTCCTTGAATCTCATCCTCTTGTTTCTCATCCTGCAACTTTCCCCCTTTTTTTCTTAGTTATCTTTTTTAAATGTAAACCTTTTACTCTCACCTTCTATGGTTTTATCTCACCTCTTCGCTGGAAAGTCCCTTGAGTTTAGCAGTAGCACCAGGATCTGCAGCAGCACTGTTTGGATCACACTGGTGAGGGGAAGGCACGCCACTGGCAGCTGGCCTACCACATTAGAGGACTTTGGTGCACATATGTGTGTGTGTGTGCATGTGTGTGTGTGTGTGTTAGCGCAGACATGTGTGTACAATAATAAGAGCCCTGCTGTCTGTCAGCCACAAGACAGCAGCTGCTCAGGCCCACAGATTAGAGGCTTGCACTGCACTGGATGCCCTTAGTGAGTGGTTAGATGGATGGATGAATGAACGGCTAAATGGATGGATGGATGGTGGCAAGAGGTTGCGAACTGAATCCCAGACCCCTCTTAGATACAATTGCTTCACCTGCCAGTCTTTGGATCACTACATGAATAATGGAGACCAAACACAGATACAATGAACAGAAGATCGTCTGTTTGGCACATTGTCGCATTGATATGATGACACTGCCATTAGCATTACAAGCTCACTCCGAGCGGCATATTCTTTAACAGGGTTTATAAGATCTGCAAATGGAGATTTGATGCAATTAATCGAGGTTCATGTTTTCATGAGCACAATAGGAGTATGAAAAATGACCAAGCTAGTTAGCAGTCCCAAGAGAAGAAGGCACTGATGAGAGAAGCTCATGTGGTTGCCTTAACTGTCTTGAACTTACTTGCACAAGTTTTCTAGGAGAAATGTTCAACTTGGGAACCCAGAAGATCTCGCACATGTGCACTCTCCTGGAAAACATGGTCACAATGTTGCTGGAAAAAAAGGAAAGAGCCACGACTTCCAAAGTTTGATAGACTCTCTAAAAGTCTTTAGTTTGCCCATAATCTTAACTGCTCCAGCTGAAAGACTCCTACAAACATGCTGGAAATGCCACATCTCTCCATCTGTGCTCAACCGCAAAACAAAACAGTGGAACAGTGCGCGCTTTTCTCATATGCCCTAGATATTTGTGGTTCGAGAAAAGAAGTGATTCCATGCACACTGTTAGCCCATGTCTGTAACAACAGTGGGGGACATAGGTGGCAATTCTGTACAAGTGACTATGTACTCAATTTGTCATTGAACCACAGCCATAATCATTATACCACTGTCTTTGTTAAAGACTAACAACAAGCTTTAGCTGACCTTGATATTTATCTTTTTCGAACCAATCTAAAATTGACCCTGGAAATTATATAGGAAAGGACACAGGAGTTGACATATTTATTCCTTTTGACTTTTTTTTCCCATTAATTTGGCCAACATTGGATATCAATGTAACCCTAACCCTAACCCTAATCCTGGGCTCTTGTTTTGACGACAGTCTATTCTGATTTTAAAAATTCCAGACAGAAATATATTATATACACCAATCAGCCACAACATTAGTGCCACCAACCAGTGAAGTAAATAACACTGATTGCCTCATTACGACGTAATGTTCTTCTGGGAAACCTGGGTCCTTGAACAATGTTCATTGCATCACAACTGCTTCTAACACATCAGCTTTGAGTGACAAATGTCACAGCCTCTGACAGGTGCCATGATAATGAGATAATCAGTGTTATGGTATGGCTTATTGGTGCATTTACTTTAGACACAAGTGTAGGGAGATTTCCACTTTTTGATAAAATATCTACTTACTGTATATGTAAACAATAAATAATTAAAATGTCAGACAAATGGGAAAGACATTTAATAGATTATTTATTTTGGAGCTGGATCTATACTAAAATACTTTGTCAAATTATCACAACACTTCATAACAAACATGATTTCTCATTTTCTTTGATCAAATTGTAAAATTGTAAAGCAAATTATTGTTAAACGTTCCTTCAACTTCACTTAAATTATATTAACTGAGATGAATTGAGGCATTGAAAGTGAAGTCATCACAAACACAGGCTTTGTCATGTATTCAAGCTGAACTAAGTTTGGTTGCTAGCAACAGAAGGGCCGCTATAAAAGAGTAGATGTCTGCTATATAACCCACCTGTGCATAAAATGTGTTTTAGGGTGGAATTCCCCTTTAGGCGGGAGCCATCAGTCATGTGCCAGTGAAGTATCCCTCCCTTATGCTCTGTTGTGGTTTCTCTAGGTGAGATGAAGGCTATTGCTGTGACACTGGGAGGTAGGCGCACACTTTTAAACGCTCTTTCTCTGAGTATGATCTGTCTGATCTCTTTGTTCCCTTCACTCTGGAACGCGCGCACATGAATGGAAACACATAAACACCAGTGAGTGAATGCAAGTACCTGCAAGCAGACATGAGTCCGCAAACATGCGCACACTCAAGCCGTTTGTTGATCCCTGTAAGAGTATACTCTTAATGTCATAACCCCAATAAAAGCACGGCCCTCCAGATGTCTGGTGTGCGTATCATGCAGTGGACTGGACTGATCGCATACAATGAATGCTCACTCACTACATCTGAGATAATTCTCAGTTACCTCACACACACAAACATATGCACACACGTCACCCAGCCAGGAGGTTTGATCATGTATTACAGAGGTGGTGACACAGCAGCCGTGGCTGCCTCATACAAAAAGGAATGTTGTTCAGAAGACATTTCGGGGCAGGTGAGGATGCAATGCGGTCAGATAGGATGTCGTCATGTTCAGGTGCTGGTGAGGAAAAAGGGGATTTTTTTTTACACCTTGTGCTTCACACTCAACAGAGTATGCTAACATAAATTGTCTCTCTGTGACAGCATGATAGCAGTCTTTTACTCCATGACATTACCTGAATTCAGTTACTCATTGTAAAAGAGTACATCCTAATGGATTTGGTGCCTATGTGGCTACTACATGGACTACCTAAAAAAAAAGATTACTAGCATTATCCATGAAATAATGGCCAGTGGGACAAATAATAGAAAGAGTTGGCTTAAAATGACAGCTCAGTTTTTTGCCTTTGATGAAAATTTGTACAAATACATAAAAAACTAACATTATGTAACTAACTGAGTCAACAAAAATTCAGAATACCTAATGAAGGATAAAACCATTTCTCTGTGCTGCCACAGTGTATGGAGTATAACGATAAGGAAGGAGAAGTGCTGTAAATGTATTTGACTTAAAAACCAAAGTGACAGGTTTCATACTGTATATAAGCCAGCATGTCCATATAAAGTTGTTTTCATGGCCTTATTTTAATCCTATCATAACTAGTTTACCTGACCTTGAAGTTCCCCTCAGTGCGCTGCTCAAAAGTGGGCATACTACTGTATATTGCTTATAGCTGCCGTGTCTACAATACATTGTTGGCAACCGATGTATTGAAAGTAAGTATTAGTAGTGTGTGTTAGTCTGCTGGTTCTGACCTTATACACTCAAATTAAATGTATTTAAAAAGATTCAACCATGTAAAATGCTTCAGTCTATACTATGACTGAAGTGTGCATCGCTACGTCAGTCAAGTGCTCTTTTAATGTGTGCAAAGTGACAGTATGACGCCTGCATTTTTGGTCCACTTTACATGATTTTGGGCTTGGACTAAAACTGATTTGGAGCTACTTGAAGGTCAGAAGAGAAAGAAAATGCCTTTCTATATCCGGCCCGCTGTGGTGTGGTGTGGACATCCAGCAAGTGTTGCGTCTGGATGTTTCTGCTTTGTGGCGTAGGTGTCTTTCACTGGGAGGTCTCTGGCCTGCAGAAATGCATACTTGGAAAGCATTGTATACGCGTGTACATGCATATACATATGCAACCACACACACCCGCCTTCAGCATGGGGCAGGTTTGAACACTGTGGTAGCAGTGCAGCCTTGGCACTCCCCTACGGACATGTTCAAATCTGTTCTCATCACTGATTCTGAACTTAATCTGTATCTGATCACCTCCATCTGTCGCATTAAAAAGAAACGGGAGGAGTGGCCGGGACGGAGACGATGCATTCTGTGTGTTCTCCCATAGTGTTCCTGTTTGATCTCATTCTAATATATGACATCAATAGAGCATCTGAGTAAAAATTGGAAGAGCAGAGGACAGCGCCTGACTGTTTAAGTGGTGGTGGGGTGGACTTTGACATGAAACAGGAGTTGCGAGTGTCAGTCACACCTGTGTGAAACAGAAGGTGAAAGTTTTAGGCTACATTCCTTATACTCTTCCCTTTAGTTAAACACATGGAATGTACTGTATGCTATGTGTGTGTGTAAAAACAGAGAAACCACATACACATATGTTTAAGAGGTCACAGTTATAGGCTTGGACATGAAAACAAACATGATCTCTGTTTCTGATGACAGAATATGTTTGCACACAGCAATTTAGAAAAAAAAAACTGTTAAAGCATTCACATGGGGGGACCAATGACTGACCGTTTTTCAGTCACAGATGTGGAACTTAAGAAAGTGTACTGCAAAATATCTTCACTACAACCATTTCAAGTAGTGTAGGTGCAGTGAATGACTCTGTATGAGCAGTGAATATACAGTAAAGCCATCGCAAGTCAAAGAAGGCCAGGTGATCACCCTGTTTGCAGTTTATCTGCCCATGATGTGCCACAGTCTGAAGACAGGGTTGCCCTGCGGGATCATGGGAAAGAGAAAGGAGGGATGGACAGGAGGGAACAGAGGACAGAAGAATGTGAGGAATGATGGGTGAGCTCAGCCCGGCAGGTCTGTGCAGAGACAGTATGCGTGAACTCAAGGTGAGGTAGTAGAACTGGCCTAGGGACACGTCTTTGTCTCTGCTTTCACACAAAGAACTTGCTACTGATTAACCGAGATGTAATCAAATTTCACACCCAATTCTGAACACTGTCTCAATCTGTGGCAGGTAATGCACCCTGACTGTCGTTATGCATGTAGAATGGTCACTGTGAGATATATAAGTAAACAAAATTTACAGTTTGGTGAGCCTATCGCAGCTGTCACCGGACAGGTCGGCAGTCTTTCATAGGGCTCATTTGTGACACAATTCAGGTTAAATATGGAGGATGATTCTGCCGCACAGATATGAAACTACAAACTAGCATATTCTATTTTGGACTCATTCTTTTGTTCTAAAGTCGGCCTGTAAGGATGGCTTACCATTATTCAGATGATTAACGATTTTGTTTTTAAACTCACCACAAATTATTCATATGGATTTAATTAAGCGTTGTTCTCCAAAGCACACTGACAAATATTCCTTTACTGGTAGCAGCAGACTGATTTTGATTAGGTCTGACTGACTTTTGATGAAAGTCAGAGATTTTAATGCTACAGAGCTTGGCCAACATCTTGCTAACATGTCCATTATTTTTAGGTATTTTTGTGAGCATGGACCCTAAAATCGATCAAGAAGATGAGGTTTCTTTTAAGTCTTCATCAAACCTGCTATGTGTACAGCTGACAGCAGTTTTGGTAATGACCATGATTGAGACCAAGGCCATGAAGTTGATGATAAAGATTTTGACCTTCATTCCACTGAATCTTAGACAAAACTGCCATAATGACTCTAAGACCCTGTTCCAAAAATTGTCCTTTTCATTACAATCACCTTAATGAAAACTAATGAACTAGTCAAAATTTTAGTGCTGCAAAGAAATGCAACCATTAGTACCAGTATGTTAGCTATTGCATATTAAATAGACAGTATAAAAATAAAATAAAGTTACACTGTGTAGCTGTGGGGCCATGTGCAGCACAGGCTGCTCATCATCTTAAACCAAACAAGGATGGACCACCTACTTCACAGACACAGATCGATTCAGTTTCTTAAACGATTCGGCTATTCCTTCGCATCCTGTATAAAGTTCTGATGCCCTACACGTCCCAAGTGAATACGAAATAACGGATTACAGAGCTACAGTAAATTTACTGACACAGTCGTTTGGCTCACCACTATTTTTCAGATCTGTCTCTTGAACCATACACACCCTTTCTCTGAGGTTTAAAGTCTGGCTGAAGACCGTGGGCTGCAGTCTCTCATAGGTCAGTAGAAGTAAAGAAGAAGGTAGGAAGTAGAAAGGAGAAAGGAGACATAAAACACATAAAACACAACTTGAGATTAAAGGGTACCACTGCTTGTCCCTCGTTGTGTTATTAATGCTCAAATTATACTGTCTTAGATGTTGGAAGGGTTGGTTGATGATGCAGCAATTTAACGTGTTTGGGGCAGATACATGATCAAAGCAGTACACCCAGCTAAGTCATAAAGGCGAAGACCGATGGGACATGTAACTATAGGCAGAGAAAAACACAGGGAGAGAGAGAGAGAGAGTGAGAGAGGGAGGGAGAGAGAGAGAGAGAGAGAGAGAGAGAGAGAGAGTAACTCTTTGACAGTAGTGTCAAAACTTGCCTGTTCGCAACAGGCCCATTGCCCTTTGCAGCTTTCTTGAGAATTGGTCATCCAAGCAACCATCAATAGCTGCGTCCTACTCACAATTTACACACATTTTTTTGGAGAAACGTGACTATTAGCTAATGCTAACTTTTCATTTGTAAATTAGTGATATGTTTGAAGTCTGGCATACAGAGCCTTGGAGATCGGCGACCACAGGAGCATCACCAGCTACTTTAAGTATGTTGTTTGGATTGGCACCGTGCCTGTGTGACAATGATTTAATTTTTTTTGTGGTGTTAGCTTGATTCCTCCAGCAAATGCACTTACACCGATCCGGGGGGTGGTTAGGGTCAGGGTGTGTACCACCCACCTAGACCAGACCAGGCACCCCCACTCCATAGCAATGACACTCCTTGATGGCAGCAGCCATCCCCAGCAGGATGCAGCCTGACACAGACACACACACAAAAACAGTTTAGGAACAAGTCAAAAAACATGAAGAGCGGCACAAGCTGTTGACCTGGACTCCAAATTCACTAGATCCCAAACTGATCAAGTAGTTTGGGCCTGTCCCCTCAACCCATTGGTCCCAAAGGCCCCCACTAACAACATTCTGTTTCCAGACACCACAGGACACCATCAGAAGGCCCATGTCAGTTCTTTGGTAAGTCCCAACTGTTTTGGAAGAACAAGGGAGACCTACACTATATTAGAAAGGTGGTCATAATGTTATGCCTGATGGGTGTAGCTTCCCAATATAAAAATTGAGAATGGCTCAGGAATGGCACAGGAATTCCTGGGGGGGATCCTGCAAAGTGGATATGCTTAACTTTAGTAAATGCTCATTTAGTAACCTATAACAAATGTCTTCTATACACTCATTTCAGTGCTTGCTACAATACACAAATATGAGCTGCATGAGTATGAGTGATAATATCTAAGACATGCATACTGTCAAGTGGTCAACAGTGTTAATCGAAAGAGACCGTCTTTCCCATGCATCCAGTAATAATTAAATATAACCTAAAAATAATGTGGAGTCATAAGAAACAATTAAACAGAAGAATGTTCATGGGGACTTTTGCTGTACGTGGTGATTGGCATGGTGGGTGGAAAAGGGCTTCCAGCAACTCCAGAGAATGCATGACAGATGAGGAAAGAACGCAGAGATAAAAGACCAAACAAATACACATTAAGTTCATTCCTTTGTTTGTGGGCAATTGTCAAGATATCAGCCATCCTCAGATCTTTCTCAAATGGGACCTCTGAGGTTAAAAGAATAGTTTAGAGAAATATGGCAATTTGACGCAAGTGAGAGGAGAGCACTGATACCACTCTGACGTTTATCTAAAGTTAACATAAAATGCCAGCCAGAACCTCCAAAGTTCGAAGGATAACGCATTTAACTTCTTCAAAAACTGAAACATATAAATGCACTGATCACTCTGCAGTAACAAGGAGACTAAAGATATTTGTTTGGTATTACACAAATGAAAGGGACAAGTTTTTTAACTGCTGAAAATGCAATAATTACTGAGTTATGCAGTTGTTAAAGTCGACCAGATATAGCCTATTCTCCCTCTGCATTTTTGTCTGTAGTTTTATTCTTTGACAGGCATTGCCCAAATACTGTGTAATTTGAAGTCAGTATTTGGTCCTAGTTTTAGCTGTGTCTTCTACTTTGTTGCGCTAAGAGTGCAATATTTCAATCAGTTCTCCATGCATCAGTAAAGCTAAAGTTTCTTCCAAGGAAAAAGCCACTGAACCAAAGGGGTTAGCCCTTTTTCCATATTTAGACCTCCTTATGAGGAAAAGTTTGACCCCTGCTGATCAATATTTTAGAAAATTGCTCCTTGTGTCACTCCACATCCCCCAAGCTGACGAGGACGTGATTGTAGTACATGTGTGAGGCTCCAGTCAAAGTGAATTCATCAGTAGGCCCACAGCGTTTCTCTACTCCATCTCGCTCTCTGTCAGGCTTCAAGAAAGTGGAAATCCAGTGAAGCAAGTGTCAGCTTAGGTCGAGCGGAACATGTTGCAAATGGTGTTAAAAGCATGTACTCGTTGGCCTGCGCTCTCAATAAATAATGAGAGAAGGCACACTAAAAATGATCCCTGTTTCCTCTTCGATCCTTCCCTGGTGGAGGAGGACATGAATTAATAACACAGATCAAACTGCGGTGTTAGCGCAGATCAAGTATTTGTAAAGAAGCTGAAAGGGCTGTATACAAGACGGGCCCTATGAGATCATGTGGATGTGCCTTGCATGTTCTCTGTTCCTGTCACTTCAAATTTTAGTTCAGAGTGGAATTCTACAAGGCATAGGAATGATGAATTAGTTATCTTAACACAGGACCTATCTTTAGACAGAAGTGTCTTGGAAAAAGTGTTTTACAAAGATGTTTGCAAAAAAAAAGAGTTCAAACTAAAAAGAGGGATCAGTCATCTGGAGAAGGAAAATCATTTCAAATCAGTGAACTAAATCAATATCTGTGAACTGATTTAACCTTCAAAGGGTGGACTCCAACAGCTAATTGGATGAAACTTTCCTCTTGTGAGGTCTTCTCTGATCTAACCACAGGCAGGGCGCCTATGATGTGGCATGTCCGAAATGACATTTAAGAGTTGCAGTCCTTCCAAACTTTATTGTAACATGCATTTTAAGATGTCCCTACTGAATATGGAGTGACTGCTCCTGAGCAATGCATTAGTCATGCCATGCAACAGAAAATGCACTAGAGTTACTTTGCTATAAATCAGTCACGCAGTTCAGTATTAATTACAGAACAGCGTGTTATAGCCAAAATGATCACAATAGACTGTATCTTGATCCGATGTAATTATCACAAAATACCTTTAATAACATCAAGTTATGGTTATTGAACTTACAAAGATTTGGTGACATTGCGTACTTGCACTTCAACAGGAAAACAGCAACAACATTTTTTGTTATCACACTGATCATGTTCTGTAGAATGTATTGCCTATGCACACTACTGCAGGCAACAGTATGTATTTTTATCTGCTTGTTATGACCTAGGGTCATAATTTAGTATTTCTTTTGGTCGTGATGTGTGATTGTTCTGTGCTGTTGTTCCTCCCTGCCAGAGGGTGGTGGTGCTACCACTCTTAGAGATTCTTTCTCCAGGTGCTGTTCTTCCTTGCCTGAGGGTGGTGCTACCACCATTGGTGTCTCTCCAGGTGCTGGCTGCTGATTGGATGAATGGACAGATGGAGCTGCTATAAATGGCCGCCGCTTGAGACATTCATCCTCTTCTCTTGACCCTACTCCCAACTGCGCCAGGCTTTATTGTATTGTACTGTATTGTGTTGAATTTGTGCTTGTATTGTTTAGTTTAGCAGTCCAGGTAGTAGCAGGGGTGAGTAGCTCTTTCTGTTTATCTCCTTTTTCTCTTGTTTATTAAATAGGGAGTCAAGTTAGAAACCTGTATTTTGTTTTCTTTGTTTTTTGGTCAGGTAAGTTAGTTTTGGGTCAGATTGTTTTGGGCCATGCTCACCCTGAAGCTAAATGCTACTATCATTTTCAATAAATGATCTTTTGTTGGACTGCAGCTCTGTGGTAATATTCATCCTTGGGAGTGGGGAAAGAGGGGAGCATCTATCCTTTTTCTCTTGTTGCGTTCGGTTCCCCTAGGCTGGACATAACACTGCTACACCCCAACCCATAGCAATGACACTCCTTGATGGCAGCAGCCATCCCCCGCAGGATGCAGCCTGACACAGACACACACAAAAATGCATTAGGAACAACTCAAAAAACATGAAGAACAGCACAAGGTGTTGACCTGGCCTCCAAATTCACTAGATCCCAAACTGATCAAGTATCTGTGGGATGATCCACAGAGGCCCCTCCCCTCAACCCACAGGACCCAAAGGCCCCCACTAACAACATCCTGTTTCCAGACACCACAGGACACCCTCAGAAGGCCCATGTTCATTCTCCGATGAGTCACAACTGTTTTGGAGGCACAAGGGAGACCTACACAACATTAGGAAGGTGGCTTTAATATTGTGGCTAATCGGTGTATGAACCGCTTCCAAATTGCTAACATTCTGTGACCTATGTGTCACCATGCCGGTCTGTCTAGTAGACCACAAGGACACTCATTTTTACATGTACTTATATGCCCTGACACCAACGACAGCCGCAGATGACAGAATGTTTTTGGGATGTTTGTCTTTCCTATTCTCATTAACCTGAAAGCTCGGGAAAGCTGTAAAAGTTTCCTCTTTTTTCAGATATGGCTCAAACTTTCTCTTGGATTTATTAGAATTTGGTGGTCAAAAGTTAAAGGTCAAGGTCACCCATTCTTGCAAACTGGATTAATCCTGAAGCATCTTTTCAGTGCAGGTAGAGCACTTAAGTCATTCATTCCATCATTGGTCAGCAGACTTAAAAACATCAGCCACACTGTTGTCTATAGCGTGATACTGCTTACACTGCTTACACTAACACTGCTGCCGTTGTCAGGCTTGACTTGCTGTTCGCTGCATGTGGCATGCACACGCGGCACATGTGGATTACCGTTACAATGCACTATTCAGTGTTCTTTCTTCTGAGTTTACTTGTAGGGACTGGTCCCTCACATTTGTTCTTTTCAATCCACCCTTCAGGGAAAAGGCAAAGAGAACATTTATTCCTCATCAAGCTTGTGGCAGCTAGCTGCTTGCCTGTCTCCTTCCGTGTTGCTTCCTACATGTCTTTCTTTCCACCCGTGCTGTTCCATCATGTTGTGTGAACTCTGCATCTGCATCCTACCTCTTTCACAAACGTTTTATCAAAGAAAACTTACAGCTTAATCCATGGCAGCAAAGCCATTTTGTCGTTCTATTGTCTCTGCATTTGTGGATTTTTGGTTGTAGTGCCAAACTAACCAAACGGTTAATGCTTCTAATGACACATCTCTGTTTCCTTCCAAGAAGGACATGCAACAGGGACAAGATTTGTTGCCTGTGTTACGAAACATTATTCACAAACCAATGCACATGCGTACAAGTAATGTATAAACACTTGCATGCACAAATGCTCACACACAAACGTACGATATGCTAGGAAGACAGAGTTGCACACCCTTGCTGTCTTTCTCCTCATCTCCTGTACACATGCTTCATGCACGCATCCCCAGCAGTTACAAAAACACTGATTACAGTTTGGATGCTGTGGTCTTGTTGCTTGCGAGAATATGCGAAATGTGTGCCTTTAATTGCAGTCATTCGTTTACTCTGAGGAATAATTGAGTCATTAACACGTTCTTTACCAGCCATCCCAGAAAACAACAATATCAATTAAGCAATTAAGGTTAAGCGTGATGAATATCCTTGTCGACAGGTTGGTATGCAGCGCCAAAGGAGCAAACTGGAA
The DNA here is from genome assembly GCA_030220025.1 of Chelon auratus. NCBI lineage: Eukaryota > Metazoa > Chordata > Actinopteri > Mugiliformes > Mugilidae > Chelon > Chelon auratus. The sequence continues at coordinate 160,304 of JASGAT010393944.1, read as the reverse complement.
GAATCTTCTACTGACACACTGGTCCATATTCTCTTCCATTAATGGTAACAGACAAATAGTATTTAAAGATATTGATTTTCATGACAAAGCAATGGTGCTAAAGCAAGCAAGCAAGTTCACTCTGTGCAGTGAAGACCCGCGTCCCTTCCTGTTATTTGCATGCATAGTGAGTGTCCATTTAGGCATTGTTGCGAAACAACCTGACCTTTACCTCGGAAACATTAAAGAATGTGTAACAAGTGGTGGGGACATGCTAGTTCGTGTCAAGGGATCATAACATAATAAATCTCATTCACCAGCATAATGTTGTTTCAGCTCAAATCTGCAGTCACTTTGGGACCTGCTCTCTATCAAAATAACAGCCACTGTTCAAATAAACGCTGCACACATGCCCAGGCCTGGTGATCCTGACGTTCACAGGCAAGAGCCACTTTCATGAAGATTAATGTTTATTTTCTTCTTTTGAATGATCTAATATTAACCACGTATTAATCAGGGATTAGAATCTATGTTCAGGTTTTGAACACGTCATTTGTCAGTTCTTTCCGAATGACATGAAATCATTAAAGAAGGGGAAAAAAAGAGAAGAGGACATTTTTATTTTTACTTCTTAAATACAAAAGAGAAGGATCAGGGGAACTTTGATTTTGCTGCCACTGAAAGCAACTGGTAAAAGAGCCCAGCAGCGATCACAGCGGGTTACGCAGCCTTGACTTTAGATGGTTGTGAATACATAATACCAGTGTGCACACACCCAGCCTGTCACTTAAACGCGTGTGCCCTCAAAAAGAAACACACTGGCTTGCATAAACAAACACGCACGTACAATTCACACACAGTGTCACTGCAAGTATACATTCACACATGAACTATTTATACATGGAGAGGGAGATGTGAAAAGCATTTTCACTCAAATCACCGCACTGAAAGATGCACTGTGCATATTCAACTCAACATACAGATGGTGCAGAGAGAGAGAGAGAGAGGAGAGAGAGAAGAGCGGTGTGTTTGGATAAGAATAGAATCGCATGGCTCTGAAATAGTACCTTTTTACTGCACATCTGTTTACTTTGAAAGTGTATCTCTTGTATTCTTACACTTGAGTTGGTGACTTCATCACTTCCCTCGGGGCACAGAATATATAAGTGAGTCAGGACACTCAACAGGATTTCTCTCTGCACGCAAGCAGCAACTGGTAAGGGAGGGTCTGCACTTGACCACAGACTTGTGGTCTTATCTGGTCTGCGTATATCTTAAAGTCCTAACAAAACATTCAGTCAAAAGTAATTACTGTAATAACTGTAATTATAATATGGGAGACTAGCAATTCCATGTATGGCTCCTTTTTGTGTAGAATTTTCAGAAGATGTGTAAGGACTATTTAAGAGCAGATTTGTAATTCATTAGCTGTGCTTTCTGTCTGTAGCCTCTTTAAAGAAACACTACTTTCGGAGAACATATGCGTTGCAGCCACTTAATATACCTGTGTCAAGTATAGTGATATTATCATTAAATATAAAGATTTGCATTTAAATATTAAACCTAAAAACCATATACATTACATAGCACAGGAGCTCATATTGTGTGAAATGTGGTGGGTTTCTCTGATTTAAGGTTTGGGACTTCAAGTTTTTAATAGAACGCATGCTTTAATAAAAAAGGCAAATGTAAGGTTAGAATGCCCTCAACACTGAAGTAAGAATCTCGCATCGATGAGTTCCATTATGGCACAGCTTTTCAAATATGAAGCACTGTAATCGAGAGTTGAAGGAAAGGCACAGAGAAAGAGACGTGAGGTGAATGAACTCCTTCTTGGGATCATAACCGACATGGTATACATATGTCACCTGCATTGTTTCTTATTTGCTATCATTGGCTCTGATTATTGCAAATCCTTTCCATTCCATTCCAAATCCATTCATTCATTCATTATCTGTTACTGCATGGCCTGAAGCCCATCCCAGCTATCAGGGGGCGAGAGGCAGGGTGCACTTTCAACAGGTCGCCAGTCTGACTATCACAGGGCTAACAAAGAAAGACAAACAACCATTCACACTCACATCCACACCTACAGACAATTTAGAATCACCAGTTAACCCTAACAGGGATGTCTTTGAACTGTGGGAGGAATGCAGGCCGCACAAGTTCGAACCCAGAATCTTCTTGCTGTGAGGCATCAGTGCCAACCATTATACCACTGTGCCACCCATAATTACAAATCCATTACAAATAAACTGCTGTTATTCATCTTAAAAAACACAACTTACCTTACAATCATTGTGTTTTAATTAGTTGTTCTCAGCATCAGAGTAATCCAGTCATAGTTATCTGTACAGTCATGGATCCATTGCAAAGCAAACCTGCTAATAGCTAACTTGGCATACTTTCCAAACTGGGCTCCAGGTTTAGCCCATAGCGTGCCAAGGGACTCCACGCGATGGCAATATTACATAGAGAAAACCTAAATAAACATTTGTTAGATCATTTCATGTTCATAATGTACCTGTATACTGTATATGCGGCTTTATTTATGCATATTCTCTGCTCTTAACCCATCCAAGTGAGCACACTTGGGACTAGTGGGCTGGCATTCAGTTTGAGGGATTTGAGGTAATTGCTCGAGGCACCTCTGTCATGGGCATTGTGACCTCATGGTGATTTCATGACATATCAGCCTTATTCCTTTGTGACTAAAACATCAGCTAGTACGTCAGCAGTGGTGAAACTGCAAGGAAGCTGTTTCTGCTCTTGTTAAATGTAATAATAACAGATAGAGTACTTTTTTTTTCCACAGGCCAGAGACTGAGGAAAACTAATGACCTCCAACCAGTAGTACACTGCAGCACCCAGTAACCAAAGGATTCATCATCATTAGCACGGTGAAGGCAGCTGGATCATAACAAAATAAACAAGAAACGCTCCTCTTACCAAGTCCGATGTTTTCATGTGTTTTATTATTTATCACATTAAAGCCCCTTTCATTATTACGGTCCGTCTTTATTGTCTTACAAATATTAAGTTATCCACAAAAATAAAATAACTTAGATAATAACCATATTAAAACATAAACATACATACATACATTACATTTATGACATGGAAAAAAAAAAATGCATATTGCTGAGTTTTTCCCAGAGTTGTCCTGGACACAGTTCTGTATGTGCAAACTACTTATCAGAATCAAAATAATCTGTTAAACTGGAAACATAATCC